>JALIZH010007951.1:0-200055 GCA_030522465.1 Rhipicephalus appendiculatus
ATTTTTTATAAATATTCTATTCTGCCACGAGGCTTACACTCGTGACGCAGTGGATATCATTGGATTTCGACAGTTCATGTTTCGAATTAACATTGCTTTTAAAATCAGGATATCAGTTATAAATCAGCTCTTATGTACGCCAAAATCGGTGTGCATTCGCGCTCCACTGACACCGATCCCAAATACTTGACATGTGTGATGTTTCCGACTGGTCTGTTCACTACTCTGCAGAAATCCTGGAGAAGTAGCTAAATAAATGCTATAAGAATTAAAGAGCAGCATCGTCTCTCAGGACTATATTTAATAAAGTTCCACCATCCATCCATCGTGAAAAAGGTTATCATTGGTACACAGGTACAGCAGAATAATTCCTGAATACTTTGTTGCTTGGTATTAAGGGCGGAGCTCATTAAGCTTTTCATGGCGCCGGGTAGTGTGAACGTGAATTATCATCATCATGAACTGGTACGCGGTCGCTTCGTTCTCTTCAACTCCTGCTTCGCTTCCAGAACACGTGTGCCACTTTGTCCGGCATGGAATACCGATACTATGTCAGGCGAGGGTTATGTGACTAAAAATCACATAACGTCGCGTAAAAACTATTCACAACTGAAATCGCGTAACATCATGTAATAACTAGTCACGTGACTAAAATCATTCACACGAAGTCACGTGGTTACAATCCTGTAACATCTAGTCGCGCAACTCAATTCACGTAAATTGGCACGTGGCTGAAAATCACGCAACTACTCTCGTGACTAAAAGTCACGTAGCATCTTGCGACATTAGTCACATGACTAAAAATCACGTAACATTTAGTCACGTTAGTAAAGTCGCGCAACATCGCGTAATAGGTCGTCTTGCGAAATGTTCCCTCCATTAACCTCGTGAGAGCCAGTCACGTACAATAAATCACAACATAACGCCGCAGGTAGACAAGTGACATGTCTAGCCAAGTATAGGCAAGTCTCGCAATATTTAGTATTACTAGCAAAAACATAGCATCTCGAGCAAAAGCTTGGCATAACTAGCAAAACTTTGCTACGTCGAACGTTTGCTCCACTGAAGGTTCCAGACTTCAGCCGCTAGTGCAAGCGGCGCAGTATTTTTTTGTTTCTTTTCCAAGCAAAAAAGAGGAAATGCTGATGTAGGTGAACGCCTGACAGGTGCGAAAAATGCTTCGCTAATTCAGCTCAAGGGAGCTTTGCGCGTATGGGTGTAAGAGGAGCTTTTATGAAGCCCGAGCGCTTGAACGACGCCGATTCCGGCGTATATAGAAAGCGGAAAAACGTGCTCTGCTTGCGTGACAGAAAAATTAAAAAAAATGACAGCCATTCTTCTCTCTTAAGCTGGGCGACCAGCGAAGCTGTGTAGTCGGGGAAGGCGGTATCGGTGAAAGTTTCACACTATAACATAGACGAAGCCTGACACCATCGTGTCGATTTGAAAGGTTACGGTATAAGTTCGTCGGTGGCAATGATAATTGTCTATAGAATTTGTACAACGGCCATGCTACTTTCATCCAGAGATATTTTCACGTGCGTAGGCAAAAGGTTGTAATTAATAAACCTCACTTCGCTTTCTCTGTTACCTAAATGCAGTGTACCACAAGGCTGCAGTTTAGGTTGCCATCTATTTTTATTCGACCTAAACAATTTTCCCGACGCACTAAGTATTAATATTAATAATTGTCGGGGTTTGAAGTCCCAAAATCACGACGTGAATATAAGGGACGCCATAGTGGAGGGCTCAATAAATTCTCGACTACTTGGGGTTCTTTAGCGTGCACTAATTCAAAGTACATGGTCCTCTAGTATTTCGTCTCCATCGAAATGCGGCCGCCACAAGCTGGTGTTCGATCACGACCTTCGAGTCAGCAGTCGAGCACCATAACGACTAGATCACGGTGGCTGGTCTGCTCACTTCTGTCGAGAAAATTCTAGAAGTCTAAATATAGGCTGATGGCACTGCGTTGGACGACTCAGCAAATTTGCTGCCAGCATACAAAGCAGTATATATAGCGCAGTGGTAATAATGAGCATATGGTTAAGAGAAAATAGACTAGTCACAAATACTCACAAAACTAAGTACATCGCACTTCACCACAGAAGGAAAAGTATTAGACTGCACTGCCTTTCTTAATTATGTAGCAAACTGAACTCGGGACCGGCTTGACATGTTTAGGTAGAGTTAGGAATTGCCTTTGATGGTCAATTGCATTTGAAGGAATAAATTAACGCTGTCTGTGGAAAAATATGCTTTTAGCAGCTGTGATCTGGTTCAACCCGGCAATATGTCTCTCTTTCGTTCCTTCCTTCCATTAAAAAGCTTAGAAAACATGCTTAACGCTTATATTGCACATAAAGTGTGGTCTAAGGATAAGTCTCCCCGCTTCATTACCTTAGCAGCATTCTGTTTGAAGAATTTCATATTTTTTTCCTTGAATGGCCTTAAGAAATTATAGGAAAATGTGTTTAGTTTACCAAGTACAACATATAAGCATTCCCCCCAACGAACTCCGCATCCACCTTCCTACGAGGAAGAACACTGGACCAAGTAAGCTTAATGTAAAAATAACCGCGAACAGTTATTACAATGCATTGGTGCTGTAGCATGCGACCCTGTACTTCAGGAAATCAAGGCGACATGTAACTGCGACATTGCTTGTAAATGGTGACATGTATCCAGTGAAAGTTCCGTCAGTGACCAAAATGTAGATGAATAAATTACAACTTATGCATTTACACGAACAAAACCTTCTCCGTGATCAGTTTTGTGGGTTGCTGATTATTATATATTTACAACGTCGGACCAGCGATAACTCATGTACTGGCCTCGTAAGCTGTCGGTCAATATATATTGTACGCATTTTTCGAACTTTCATGAATACAGATCGTTTTGATTTGATTTGGCGTCATACTGCGAGCATTTAGAAAATGCGACGTGTGCCTAAACGCGGCTTGCACGCGAAACAATCTTAAGAGCACTCTATTCTGCCTTACGAGAGATGCCCCCATGACGCTGTGGTTAAAGCATCGGATTATAATTCTGATTCATAATTGTGATCCGGCTGTTCCAATATCCTTAACAATTCTGTGAATGTTTAGGCGTCGTATACAAACGCTTAAGGTTACATTTATAATTTTTCCTTGGATTGCTTGCTGCGTCGTATTCAATTTAAAGTGAACCCCTTTGTAAGCCTCCAGATTTCTGCTCCCTAGGTAAGTACCGCTAAGATGCAGCTGTTATATACGTTCCTCTTGAGGGATAGTGGTAAGTTACCATACATGATTTGAGAATGTTTTCCCAATGTGTTCCACGCTATCCTTATTCATCTATTACTTCACTCTGTTTACTCGACTTTGCGGTTACTGCCTGTCCAAAGCAGATGTATTCCGTTACAACTTCCAGTGCCTCCCTACCTATCGCAAAGCGCAAAGTGGGTAAAGAAACAAACAGGAATAGAAGAGAGCAGAGTGGGTCAGGGAACAAACATTTGTTAAGGACATCGCAGTTGAAATTAAGAAAAAGAAATGGACATAGGCAGGGCACGTAGCGCGTAGTCAGGATAACCGCTGGTCAGTAAGGGTTACTGGCTGGATTCCACGATAAGTCAAACGCGTGAGTGGTTGACATAAAGTTAGGTGGGCAGATGAGAAGGACACAGGGTTGGGAAAAAAATAATAAGAAAGATCAAAATATGATTTTTTGCTTTTTTGGAATGATAAGGTCTTCCTTAAAGATATTCAGTGTGCCACACATTTTTGGGCATTCTGAATGAAACCAAAAGGGCCAAGTTTTCGAGACCAATTGACGACCAGCCAGGCCCCCTTTTCTCAGATTGTGCACAACCGAGCTTTCTGTCTGAAGTAAACTTTCGAAAAATAGAAACTGGTAACTTCTCTGAGCTTAGCAGATTTATAAAAAAAAGTATTCCGGCTACTGAAAGGCACATGATAAGTTGTTTTGAACACGTGGCATCTACCGAGTCGACTTGCCTTGTGTGTGTGAGACCCGCATGGGGACGGTGTTCCGTATATTTATTTTGAGTTTAGTTGCGCCTTTGTTGATTGTGTTGCGGCGGTAAAAGATATTCTCGTGTGGACAAATCGACAAACTGTTTAGAAAACGCAGTGTTCTGGGAAATCGACACGCTTCAGCTACTATAGGAGAAACGCAACCGGGGGCACTCGTGCGAGCACTTCAGCAAGTAAGGTTTGTTCTCATTCCGCGTCGCCGCAAGGACAAAATGTTAGCTGTAGTGACAATGGCTACGTTTTGATTTATGTGGGTCTTCTACAAATCATGATTACGAGTAAGTCTGCCTGTACACAATGTGGAGGAACCGTGACACTCGTGGAGAGCACAATGAATCGTGTTCCTTGGAATTAAGACCCTCAGAGCTGCAGCCTTTGAAACCGTTTTAACTTTAAAATAAAGCATGCATGGCCAGAGTAAACTTTCTTAACGCCGTATGGCATAGCACCGAGGCGCAATTCTGCGATATGGTTGGGTTAAATCGACTGCTATCGACAGTATTTGGCCAATAGAGACACAGAAGATATGACAAAACAAGCCAGGAAAGCATGAAAACAAAAAGGAAGCGAGAAGCTTATTCGTGTGATGTATATGACACGTTGCTATGAATAAGTTGTTCGGCACATCTTCGTTTTGAACAAAACTTGTAATAAACTTGTTTTCCCTCTTTAACTCACGATATCTCGAAATCAACTCTGTTGTCACATTTGCCCCATTATCGAACCAACTTGAAAAAGGCAGAAGGCTGATTTTTAACCATAATAAACGAAACATCAGTCCGAGGCTACTGAACTATACTGGTGCACGTATGCGGAGTAGTTTTCAATTTCTGGCAGTTTAATTAAAAATAATGACAAAAGCTACCTGCTTCGCTAAAAAAGTAGCAAAATTGTCAAGACTTAGAATACAATTGTAATTCTAGTTGCATCGCAAGAAGGGACGCCGAGGAATAAAATAAAACAAGCCCTGACTCTTTACATATAGTAGTTCCTGAGAAAATGGGTCCCAAAGGAGCCTCAAAATACATGGTAGGTGTAGGGCCTACCCTGTGCCCTGAATTAAGAAGTTTGTGGGTATAACGTGGCGGCAGAAAGCACAGGACCGCGTTGATTGGTGGAACATGGGAGAGCCTTTGCCCTGTAGTGGGCGTAGTCAAGCTGATGACGATGATATAAACGCTACGCTGACATCAGCCGCATGCATTTGTGTTTTTGTGACGTCACATTGGAATCGAGATCATAAACATGTACGCAAACGGTCGTACTTGCGAAAGAACGAGTGCTATGCTGATGTAAAAGCAGAAAGCAACAGCGTCGAGATGATTTGTAAGGCGCTTGCAGATGGTCACCAAAGGCAACGAACTGCCAGTCGAAATGATACAAATGATTCCAGTATGAAGTGCTCATTGGGTAACTCGAGCTAACACCGGCGATTGTGATCGAACTCGCGATTTTCGGGTCAGCAGCCCACCATTGCAGCCACTGTGTGACTACGGCGTACCGAAACGCAGAGCAAATGTCGTGCGCGCGACCTGTGTATCGTAGTAAAACCTAGCCAATCGCCAGGAACGCAGCATTAACATGCGCAGAACCTAGTGTGCAGTAGCCTATGAGTACAATATAACGTAACGACTATTATTAGCAACGTTTTACTTTAAGAGTCAGAATGCGTAGGATTTCTGAGTCGTCCCTTTTTAGATTATTAGAATTTGTTTTAAAAGCAAAAAAAGAAAAAGTGGGGCGCACTACGGAACAGGGACAAGAGCAGAAGACGACAAAACAGGCGCACTCTTGTCCTCTTGTCCCTGTTCCGTAGTGCGCCCCACTTTTTCTTTTTTGCTTTTAAAATGAATCGGCACCAACTAGCCCAAATGACTGTTTTGCTTCAATTTATTAGAATTTGGTTCGGAGACTATTGGGCACAGTGACCCTCTCCTTACGTTTCATGAAATTACGGCTCATTACAGAGGGGAGCGGCGAAGCTTTTTTATCTCCCCCATCCAAAACTGAATAGAGCACAATCTTGTACGCTAAGGATGCTTCAGACGTGTTCGTACCCATCGAGAGGTTTCCTTAGCAGACTCCACACAGAGATAGATCCGCATTGCCCGGATTGCGGGGAAGATTTCTCTACTTTAGCCCACATGCTCTGGCAGTGCCCTGTGTTACAGGACTTCAACAACAGCGAGGACTGGGAGAAAGCCATCACGAGCTCAAAATTGCAAGACCACTCTAAGGCTGTCCAGAGGGTCCGTGAGAGAGCGGAGAGGCATGACCTCCCGGCTCCAACATGGGATTAGCCGACAGCAAGCCAGGGGTCCTCTGTAGGACTGCACTGGCTGGCTCCTCAGGACCTTAATAAAGTTCCTTGTCTGTCTGTCTGTCTGTCTGTCTGTCTGTCTGTCTGTCTGTCTGTCTGTCTGTCTGTCTGTCGGAGCCTTCACCTCTTTTACGTCATAAGCGGGCATGCTACAATATTCGAGAAAATAAGAGAATGTATTTTTTCGCAGCCATGATAATTTCATTTAGGAAAATATGTTATTCGTCTTCGAAAGTTCGAATATTAGCAAATAGCTAGTAAAAACGTTACATCATTGTAAATCCTCCGTCAACGACACAAGGGTTGACGTCATAATTTGCCGCCAGGGTGCATTTCATTGCTCTTGACATGAACAGGGAGTGCAAGAAAGCTAGAAGTAAAGTATTCTAGTAATTGCGGATAAGTCTCTAGTCTAAGGGGCGAAATATGCTTTAATTTGATACGTGTTACTGTGGTTGGCGCTGGGTGTAGTGCATGTTTTAAACGCACCATAATGCCTGATGCGCTCCCATGCTACAATGTGACCAATAAAATAGCCGTCAATGTTAAACTACCGTTATCGAACACTTAACGGACGCAGGCTATCTCAGATAGTTTTCGCAGGTCTAATTTAATGCGCGTTTGAGAACGACACTTTCTACTGCAGACGGGAAGTCTCCCGTTAAGGCAGAATTTACTAGATGTAGCGGCTATATGTACAGGCGCACTGCTTTCAGCACAGCTGGTGTTTTTCAGCGTGCTGCGTCGCGCCAACATATTGTTAGAACATTGTGGGAGGGTTTCAAGGAAAACGGCAAATCTCGCTCTCAAAACGCATTTCGCCATTGGTTCTCAAGGTAAGCGCTTCTGAATTAGTGACATTATAGACTTTTGAATGGCAAAGTCTTTGTGTATACTTCGTTGTAGAATATTTTGACATTGGACGAGGGCAAAGCAAAACAACATTGGTATCATTATATTCAAGTGGGCGTTTAAAAATGGTAGATGGATCAAGTTAATTCGGAGTTGCCATATGAAGGTGTGCCTCATAATGATATTGTGCTTTTAGCGAGGAAGAAATAGAAAAAATGGTATTTAGATATTTGTTATGATGCCCACTTCACGTTGGAAGAAACCCGGACGTTTACAAATAGAAACTTAACAATATCAGCTTACCCTTGTGTCCGCTGCAGAACGAAGGGGTGCCTATTGATTTACAATTCACCCTGTCCTACGCAAGATATCCAATGTGATCATATGATGCCTGCAATTTTTTTTTAATATCAGCCACCCCCCGCCTCCTTAACTCTTGCATTCCTCAGTTGTGTTTCCGATATTTTGGTATCAATCCCGTCCCTGTGCATGGTCACCCATCATCTGTCCTACAAGCTATGCTACCTGCCTACCTCTATTTTGCCCTTCAATCTGAACTACCATATTGGCCACTCCTGCTTGCTCTTGATACTCGCTGCCGTCTTTCCCCTCTTTCCTCTACCTCTTTCAATTTCCCCCATCCCGTTCGCACGTGTAGGGTAGCGAACCGGTCATCCTGGACTGGTTAACCTCCCTGTCTTTCCTTCTCTACCATTGCTTCTCTCTCTGCCGTCTTTCTGTCTTCTTATACTGCGCCAGTCATTTTGTAAACCATCGCATGCTTCCTGGTCCTTCACTTATTGTTAACTTGCAAATGGCCGCCCCATATAAGTTAAAAGTCCCGAAATTCATTGGTTGTACATTTTTTTGTTTTAAATACAATAGTAAACTTGAACTCATTGTTTAAGAATGCATACACTATGCACTCGAGCACATCTTTATTCGTTAGTAAAGTTGAGTAGGGTTCCCTGTTGGTAAGTGATTTTCCTATGCATAGTCATGCACGGATTTCAAGAGCTGATTGCTGCAATTCTTGAATTTTCATCATTCAATCGTCATTGAATTTTCACAATTTCATTTCACTTATGTATAGCTACCTCGAAGCTTACCTGGAATTTTTTCTTGTTGAGGTACTAATCATGGCACTGGTTTAGCTTTACTTATTCGTGTTTAGGCGTCTCGTGAATCTTTTCAAAACTACAGACAAAGAAACTCGACACCGGTGCAGTAATGGGAGGTGCGCGACTTTATTCTGCGTCTATTGCGAAGCCTAATAATAAGAATTCATTTACATGCTGCGTCAGGTAATTTCTGCAAAAAATTGCTTCACTGTCAAAGCGTAGAAGTTTTGCTTTGGTAAATGCATGACTTTCCCAACGACACCTAGCTTTACATGACATGACATGACTTTCACAACGACATGCTACCCGGACCACTCCATTTCATTGCGTGACCCGCTGCAGACACCAAGAGGAACTCCTTGAGGCTACTTCCGTAATAGTGCTGGTTCAAGTGTTACAGCGAAAAAAAAATTGCGTTTATATAAATTTGAACCCGCTCTTATTCGGCATAGTGAAGCCCTCGCGAACCTAGCGCAGTGGATCTTTCCTCTTCTACTCTACAGCAGATGCTTTCGTTTCCCTTCCATGGTGTTTCCCTTCCATGGTGTATAAGAAGCCTGCGCATCTCACAGTGCGCAGGCTTCTTATACAATGACTTTAAATGGTTGGCAGTGTGAGTGAGTGAGTGAATAACTTTAGTCATTTCATGCAGGTTTCCGTACTGGGTTCGAGTTAGACCAGAATTTTTTAAGTGTTGAAACGATGTTAGAACGGAGGGAACTTAGGCATGCTATTCCCGAGGAATCAAAAGTGTTAGAGTCACGGATGGGGATTATCTTAAGCGCTTATAGCAAATAGGTGTTGTGTACGGCTACTTCTGTATAAAAAGTTCTTTGTTTTGTTCTGAAAGGTAACACTCCGATGTGTCGTTGGCGTACTCACAAACAAAAGCTTTCCCAGCAGCAAAATAATAAACTGTGATATTGCTGAAAACAATTCAAAGAGCGTATGTAACGTGGCGCGCTGTCCTTGGAAAACTGAGCCCGCAAGCAATAATATCCATTGTTTCTATTGGCCCTAGCGAGACTTCTGCGAAATTTGAAACGTATACATTATGAACATGGCGCCTTATACTGGAAGTATTTCATTTATACTGAAACTATAATGCAATGGCTGCGATACCGACAAAGAACCTACACTTGGGCTGTGTGAGTAAGAGAAGTGTTGTGCGAAAAAAATTGCATTAATTGACGTTAAATATCTTCACAAATGCACACCGATTTTTCTTGTTTTGTGACAACTTGCTGGGTTATTGTGTGTCACGTTGGTATATTATATATTCAGACTAATGGATACTTGTATACACCCACGAAGCGCTTCTTGAACACATCTGACTGACGCAGCTATGAGTCCGGTTCTTTACCTAAAAACCTTAGCCATGCTGACCGTAATTTCCCTAGTTTTTCTTTCCGCACAATCTCCAACATGTGTGCTTGCAGGAAAGTTGCCCCCAGGACCAAGTGGCATGCGGAACCTTCGGTTAGGAGAGGAGGACGATCGTCGAAGGAGTGTATTGGGTACGTATTCCATACATTGAATGAGAGCCTCCAGAGAACCAGTATATGTGTTGTACACCGGAGCATAGAGGAGCCACTCGCACTATGGGTATTTTCTTATTATTGAACCTTACATTAGGTACTGTCAACTTTCTTCAAGTATCCATACTACGGCTAGGATAAGGACCTCCATGCGTACGCCAACAAAGTATTCTTTTCATCCTGTTTCTTTGCTGAAAAATATTCGTTTCATTTTCAAGAGTAGGAGCATCCAGATGTCATACTGTATGTTGCAGTACTACGCTTGCAGTTCATACTTTATTTTAATATCAATGTCAAATCCAAAGCATACGTCATTATTTTTCTGCAACGTGAATGCGACAATTACGGCCTTTAGCACCACTTGCGCCTGTACTTTCCAGTCTCATGGCAAGAGTAAAGATAACCTTGGTGCAGGGAGCTCACAAATATTATATATCGTACGAAAATTTTGCGAAAGCACTTCAGAAGGAACGTTGATGAGCAATATACTACGATGCCACTGTGCAATATACTACCGAACTTCAAGAGCCGATAGAGACGTGAAGAGATCAATCTTCCTGAACACAGGGTGTCATATTGGAGCCACTGCTTCGAGAAGTGGTCTTGTTTTCTTCGACGCAGTGACCAGTGCCACCCCGTATTCAAGAATATTGATATGTGCACTATAATCCACTAAAGGCCAAGTAATAAGAGGTCTCATTTAAATATGCACAATACTTTGGAGGTCGATGAACATAGAGATATGCGACCAGGTTGGGTGGGTACGCGTATGTGGTTTTCTAATAAAAGAGGGTGTGCACGAAGCTTAATCGATTGACTTTACCATGACTGGGCTTGAATGCCAGAATTCATGCTTGCGTTCGTGCGCACCCGTAGTTGTATAGGAACTCTTGACAAGCGGCAGAATTGTAGGCTCGATATAGAGGAGGAATTAGTTGATAATAATTATAATCGCCAGCGTTTTACGTGGCAAAAAGACAATTTCTTTATGACGTACGCCGTAGTGGGGTGACTCCAGATTAATTTCCGACACCTGGGGTTTTTTAACGTGCACCTCTATCACAACACATGAGTGTTCTTTGCATTTCGTCCCCAGCGACATGTGGATGCCGTTACCGGGAATCGAACCCATGCCTTTCAGCTGAGCAACGTAACACCCTACGCGCTAAGCTACCACGACGGGTAACAAGAATTATTTAAGTATGAGAGGTTTGATTGAAGCATTACAAGACGTGTTTGTGAATGATGGATGTTACGAAGACAAACGCGCAGGCAAAATTCTGATTTGTCCTTGTTGATAAGGGCGGAGATGTTGACTCAAGGGGTTTATGGTTTTTGCGAAGAGCTACTTCTAAGCACCGAGTCATCTTGTAGTAATACGATTTGCGCCTGAATGTCTAGCTCTTGGACAGTTATATGCCGAGTGGTTTTCGGTTTCTCACAATCACTGAATTCTTTAGTGTACGCCGAAAGGGATTGGGTGAATCTTGAAACAACTTTTCTTCATCATGCAAATATAGTTCTCTCATTATTTTTCTTCAAGAGTAAGTTTTTTAAGCGGCAGAAATTCCAGTGTCGATGTCGGCGTCATTGGTTAGGAGCGAAACATTGCCCATGAGCGAAAATGCGATATAGATGCAAATAAATAAATAATAAAATATCTTCCGTCCGAGTGAAAACACAACTGAGGCCTTCTGCGTGGCAAGTAGGCATTCTACAACGGAGCCATGCCAGTGCTGCAAACTACTTCTTAAACACTATAAAAATTTCATGTAGTGGGACAAGTCTCCTGAACGCATGGAGTATTGCGTGGTAGACACGTAGACTCGCACCAGGTGTCAAAACATGTGAATTACGCAACGAATTGGTGGCTTAAAGCTGCACATCGATGCGCAGGTGAGCAGGTGCGCGTGGCTACTTCGCCTATTTGCAAAAAAATAAAAAAGAAAGAATTATGGCTTCAGTGGGCACATCCCAACTATGCTAGCAGTAGGTATTCTAAGATAATGTGACACGGATAATGTCACGCGCACAAACGTTCCTTTCTTTGCGGCACGGTTGAAGGTGATGAGCATGGAGCCTGCTTACGCTATCAGCGTCTACTCTTGAACGAACCTTAAGCGTCATGCAAGTCTTTTTCGTGAGGACATTTTGCTTTCATGTATATATATAATTTATGATGCACCATTATGGCACTCATTATTGCATGTTATTTATCCTATACGTCACATAAAGTACTGTTACTAAATTAGCATAAACACCATCGAAGCCAAAAAATGAAAAAAATAAGATATTTTGTTTTGTGTCCTGTGGATTCTAAGGAGCTCTATATCACGTGTCTCTAGTTGTGCGCCTTCCCCGAAATGTGACCGGCAAGGCCGGGATTTAACCCATGTCTTTCGGCCCAGCAGCCGAGCACCCTAACCGCGATGCAACTATGATGACCCTTTAATTATTCCATAACTACGTTGGTTTCCAGTTTGAAAAATTTAGCTTTTCATAACTGCTTGCTTTTTGCTTTGAAAATAGGAACAATCAATAGGCGACGAAATCGTAGGACACCAAGTGGCCGCACAGGATTAATTCCTAAATCACCTCCCCAGCTAAGTGGTCACAGTACGTATTGATGTTTTGATACACTACAAATAAGGGAGTTGAAAAGAAGTTGGCCATGTTTTTTTACATCAATTTAACGCGTTGGTATGCAAAACATTGTAGTCATTGACTGAGATTTGCTGCGGTCTGCAGTATGTAGTGCCTGCGGCTTAACGGTCTCGTGCAGCTTGCGTGCAACAGCGATCCAAAAACGCACAGAAAGGCTTTTGTAAGCACGATTGGATACTAAACGCATTGTCGAACTCGATTTCGTTTTCTCATAACTATAGCAAACACTGTGAATAAATAGACTACTCAAAGAATGACAAAACTTAGCAAGAATGGATCCGAAAGATATTGCTTAACAATATTATGCCAGACCAGACTCTACTTGACATATATGCGCAACGAGATCATTCAGAGAACTGTTGCAGCATAAGACGCCAACGCGTGTCGTTCGTGTTGGGGCCCAAGCGTAGGTGACGTAATAAAAGTCAGCCAGTTGTCTTGTTCACTGGCCACCCATGTCTTGAAGTCATTATATGGTACTGTCTGCGGCATCGAACGCCATGCTGTGATGCTGGGTGCAGGATCGGCCCTACGACCAAATGCGCCGACTTCTTAAAGGGGTGGTGCCATCAAATTTTGAGGCTATAACAAGCCTGTTGTGGGTTTCCTCTGTATGCAAGGACACTCCACATGAAGGGTCGGACGCAGCAAACGTTTAGAATATATTTTAATTCACTTCCAAAGTATACCTAAATGCTCATTCTCCCGATCGATGCCCATCGCTAGCGCATCAAAACTGACGTAGCTCTATGGGAAGGACAACGAAAGTTGTAGTGACGTCACACCATATCTGTAGTGACGTGAGTGTGCTCGGGACCTCTGTTACCTCCAGAACGTACGTACCGGCAAAGCATCGGTTGCTACATCACTTGCCGAGTTTCGATCGCTTCCTGGCGAAGTGCTGCGCATCTTCGCGCGAGCCTTGTATGGTCATGTGACCAAGCCTACACTCTTAATCATGTCCTGCTTAAAATGTCAGTGTATAGCCCGGAAACGAGACGAAAAATCTAACGCCTATAGACTGTTTGTTTAGCCGGCCGAACCTCTAGGCCGCGCTGCCCGTAGCCGTCCCGCTGCGTCGTAGTTTTCTCAGCGGCTCATCTCGTAGGCGGGAGTCAAATAGGCCGGAGATTTTTCGTCTCGAATCCCGGCTAGGTAGAGGGCCGACTATACAGATGTCCGAGCTACGGTGTGCGCCAGCTACGGTGCGTCCCAGCTTCGGCGCGTCCTAGCTATAAGCGGTGCATGAAGCGGCGAAACAAAAATTAATTTTAAGTCACCTTTAACTGACTTTACTGGGGCTGTGGATGCTTAGACACACATTTTATGACATACATAATCCATACACACATATTACATTCAGAAATAAATCACAGAAAATTCACAACATACACACGCGGATTCGAACTCGCGATCATTGAATCAGCAAGCGCGTACGCTAACCACTACACCACATCACGCCACGGCGCAGAGTATAAAAGAACGGGGGTTTATATGCACCAATGGATCGCTATACGCTCTGGTGTATTAGTGCATTGGAGGTCGTTATTATTCATGCAGCGTTCAGTGATACGCAAGCAGACATATTTTTAATGACATTCGTGAAAATATATGGGGTGTCACTCAAGTTATTGCTGGGAGCATGCTTGAAGCGAACTTCGTATAAAAGATAAAACTGTGACGCATATATTTGGCACTGGCGCCTCAGTGACATTTAAAGAATCTTGGCGTGCATAATACCCGAGTTCTACTCATGTTAGCCGTCAGCCTGTTGCCTTTCATGCATTGGACGAGATGTCAACGTCAAGATTCGTTCGCCGGGGAACGTGAGCTCGCAATAAATCCGTGCCAACCGCAGAGAGACGTAGCCGATTACCGACGGAGAATCGCCGTGTTCTAAGTACCGTCGCTGGCCGATTCACCGCCAACGGTTAACGGGACGGCAGCCGATATCGTCAGTAAGCCTATTCAGTTTATTTCGAAGCCGTATTCAACGGTGCTTCGGTAAATAGTGCTCACGCTCGTTTACGAGAATGTTTTACTGGTTACTGTTGTTGGCTCGACTCCTCTCCGCGTAATAGTTACACTCTGAGATGAACGTGCGCCGATAATCGTGCTATTGCAGGCCATATATAATATGTGATCACGCCCGAGCAAGTGCGGTGCACCGTGCACGCACTACAGCTGAACTTCGCATGTCAAGGAACTCATCTTGGTTCTAAACGTTGGACAGTGCACGACGCTTTCCATAAAATGAATGAGACTGCTCCAACAGACATAATTTTTGCTACAATAGAAAGTGTGGCACACGTTTGCGTGTACCATGGAAGCGAGGAGCTGGCGCTTATTGTATGCTGCATCGCGGTCGCTCGGCGGAATGCGCCCCGGAAGAAATACCGTTTACGCCACTCGCGCGACAGACTTGACTCGTGAGGTGGGCTGTCCACGCTGGAGACACGGTGGCTCGCCGTTCGCCATTGTCAGGCACGCAGTGCGCATGCGGGAATTAGCTGCTAACATGAACTGGATCTTATATTCGGCAGTACTTATCCCAGTAATGTTTGCGACGTTCTGTTACGACTCCATCAGTGGCCATATTTTTTAGAACATCTCGATTCACGCAGGTATAGCGGTCCCACTGCGCAATTTAAATCACCTCAAACTCATCTTAAAGCCCAGATTGCGCTAAACACACTGGACAGACAGACAGACGAACAGACAGACAGACAGAGAGACAATGAACTTTAATTGATCCTGAGGAGTTACTGACAGGATCCCCTAACGGGGGGCCGTTGTAATAGTGAATCATCCACACACTGGATGATTCAATATTTTTCACCTAAGTTTAGTGGAACATTTTCTGGAAGCGCGAGTCCATGCAATATATGAAGTAGCATTGGTGCGAAAGTCACCTTCAAGTGCATGTAGTGCCTAATTGTATACAAGTTTCACCTTTTAAATATTTTTGGCACAGTTCGCCACGATTAATACGCCTGCACACGCGAAATTTGCGAGCTACATCCACACAGCTGCATTTGTATGCGCACGCATAGGCGTGCGCAGGGTTCCCCCCTTCCGGGGGGGGGGGGGGGGGGGGGCGAAGGTTTGTTGTTCGAGAGTGCGTTAGTAACTTTCTTGTGTGTCACGTTAGTTTGTTGTTCTAGAGTGCGGGGGTAACTTTCTTGTTTGTCTTTTTTTTTCTTTTTTTTACGTATACGAGTACTTATTGGTCATGCGAGGCTCATTGAGAGTTGCGTACAGCTCAAATCCACAGCGCTATGTAGTGATGCCCTAATGAGAAATGGTTCCGAAACCATCGAGTCGTAGCTATATACAGATGTTGCGGGACGATGTATGATTCATGAAGGCTACGCTACGTTTGGTGCAAGCTGGATTCTTTTATTGTGCACATACAAAGCGGTTCTGCCGCCATGCAACAGTCGTCGCGAGGAATTGAAGCTGCTGAATTATGCCACATGATTGCAAGATCAGCAAGGTAAATTGGTCGCTTGTCGAACAAGAACACGTTCAACGGGTGGCGGGAGGGGGGGGAGGGGGGGGGGGGTGAGGGGGGCGCAATGTCTGCCCCATATATTGACCTGGGGGGCGCTGTGATGAACCCACGCCCCCCCCCCCCACCCCCCCCCCCCCCACCCCCTGAAGGAGAACAACGTTCGAGGGGAGATTTCAAGCTTGTATTATTGTTTTGCAAGAAGCATCCGCACATAGGCGTCGCTTGCCGCGGATTTAAGAGGAATCGTAGAACGTCTTTGGGAAAACTAAGAGCATGCACCCCGTGAAAGTTTTCCTGCCCGCAGTTCATTTCACTTCGCATGGTATATTGCATACACTGTCGGCTAACAAATCGAGGTTACGAAGGATGCTCTTCATGACGAACGATGAGCAGTGATGTCCGAAAAAGTCGATCAACACGTGATGGCAGCAATGCCTTTTGGAAGGCCATTCCAGCCCACTGCTGTGCGAAGAAAAAATTGACGTAGCGAAATGGGCAGCACGAGCACGTGCGGCGTGCAATTTCATGGGGGGTATAGGCCGTGCGGTGGGACATGCGCGTCGTTGAGATAATGTATGGCGTGTGATTAAGAGAGATTAAGAAAACAGTCTATGAAGCAAAAGGAGTCTGGTGATGCGGCGATGCACAGAGATATAAGGAAGTCCAGTTTCGCCTTTGAGGGATAATATTGTTGTCATATGAAGAAGGAATGGACCAATAGTGGCATAATCTCAGCAGTAGGCAAGTAAAAAAATGAGTTAAAATGTAATTTAATCATTCAAATGAAGCATTGACAATGTAAATTAATGTAAACGAACAGGAACTGAAGCAAAGAAAGGTATGGCATGTTATTTGCAGCCTTGGCAAAAAGAAGTGTTTCACACTCCCCCTCATGGTTGCAAGCGGCACTAACACTCCCAGGTTTAAACGCAGAAATACCCGATATAGTGTACGGGCAGACGGCCGCCGCCGTAGCTCAATTGGTAGAACATTGAGCACGTTATCTGAAGGTTGCAGGTTCGGTCCCTGTCGGCGATAAGTTCTTTTTAATCCGCTTTCAACATTAATTACATCATTGCTACCGTACCCTCCCTGGCTTCACTTTCTGTTGGTTTTTGTTAAGGTTGTGTCAAAGAAGCGGGCCTTCCCTCCTCGTCTTTCATTCATTAACCATTGACACGAAGACAGAAACTGTCAGCCTGCAGCGTGTCTAGACATGCAAGTAAAAATAATCACCTTTGTCTTCTTTTTTTTTTTAATTTCGGTTGAAGTTTGGTGTCACTGGATATCTCTTGCCCATCGGAATCATGTTGGTTGACAATTACTTGGCAGATCACGCCAGCTGCATAGTTAACAGATCCTCTTGTGTCCAGCCATAATAAGCATGCGAGAAACAGCTGCTGTCATGTGTACAAATGTTTATTGTAAATTGTACAAACAACGCCAAACGTAATGCCCAGTACTCAGGGAAACAACACAACCTTTCCATCCGCTATTTTTCGGACAAATGTATTCGGACGCTTATCGAATGCCTTCGACCTTTTGGATGACCTTGAGCAACTTGCTGCCCGCAAAGCACCTTGGAAACAACTCCGTGTTTTTCATGTCGCTCTGAACAAGACCTAGCGTCTGAGCATATGCACTAGGGTATGTAAGATCCTTGATATAATAAGTTGTAGAACATAAGATCAGCGCTTTTTTTTAAGAGAAGTGTCAGCCGATAGCTTCAAGTTGCCTTCCACTTCACCGCAGTAGACCGTCTTATTGTCACACCCCCAAAAAATTCTTGGGCCAGGTGATGGGCCGACTTCAGGCGTCTCATCCTGAACAAAAAAAAGAAAAACAAAAAGAAAAACAAGATGACACTTTGAACGTTATGTTGTCATATGACATGGCATTTATCCTCATACCACAAAAACTTGTAGCTTGTAAATAGCTGTTATCAATCTGTTACACATCTTAACTTTTGTGTAGATAGAAACTATCACACAAGTTAAGAAATACATTTTTTCAAAAGCTGCGAATCGAGCTTTCTAATAATATTTTAACCTAAATTTACCACTCTTATCAGTGAAAACTTCGCATTCTTTGCTCCTAAATACTTGTCCATTTCGACAAAATCTGTGCAAGCGTTGTACATCTGACTGACAATCAGTCGAATTTTCTCAAGTTTCTTCATCAAAGTGTCAACGTCTTCTTTGAAAAGAAGCTCCGCCTCGAACGTCAGCTGCAAGTAAATACCACAGCACAATCGCAATTGGTTGAGAACATCTTACAAGGGAAGCAGTGTTACATTATACTTACGATTTCTTCACTAAGTAAATAAGATGGCAGGCAAGCTGGTGGGTTCTCTTTGCGCCACTCTACAGAGGA
Organism: Rhipicephalus appendiculatus; assembly: GCA_030522465.1. NCBI lineage: Eukaryota > Metazoa > Arthropoda > Arachnida > Ixodida > Ixodidae > Rhipicephalus > Rhipicephalus appendiculatus. The sequence continues at coordinate 18,420 of JALIZH010007951.1, forward strand.
AGCAAGTAGGAGCTCCACTCTTTCTTTGTTCATTCCGGAAGTCTGGCCATGAACCTTCTCTAATGTCTAAGGGGAAAAAAATGATGGAAATGTAATTGGCACATTTCGGAACACATGATAAGTTTTCAATTTTGAATTAAGGTGCATTGTAACCTAGCTCACTGAAAATTGTTACCGTGCTGTTAGTCGACAGAGCATGATTGTAATAATCATCTATCGCACACTGCAAATGTCCGTACTCCTAAGAGGTTTTCCAGGCGTTTTATTTTTGTCCCAGTAACGCTTGTGGCTGTGATCACTGTTTTCAAGACTATTTGCTGACAATAATTGGATTGACAGTATTTGAAAACGAAGTATAAGTTGGTATATGGCAAAATATGAAAACAGGATAACCAAAAGTATACGGTTTGTATTTGTAAGCTACCTGATCTTTTTTTCTTATTTTTTTTTTTGTGAAGCTGTGCAACCTTTATAAATATTTTTAAACTGGGCTATGCAAGTTAATGTGAATAAATCGATGCTTGGAAAACACTTGCTTGCATTGAACACACGCTTCATCAACTTACTGCGAGTTCCTAAATTGCCGTTTTTTTATCGGATATTACTAATAAGCTGCTAACGAGAACAACAGTACTTTTATATAGCACGATTATGTTGCGCTGTTGACTCCCATGAAAAAGAGCGTTAGAAGACGCGAATATTATCTTATCAGCAATGGTCCAAAGAATATAAGGCACGTATAAGTTTACCTTCATCAAGAAAATCGGCTTACGACCCGAAACAGGACACAGGACAACAGGCCCGCAGCACTGACGCACACCGAATTCATATCATCGCCAGGGCTTCATCACCGCCTACATCCTAACATGGCTTATTACATTCCACCGCCGTCAGAACAAGGCACGCTCAGACCCAGAGTTAATTCCGAAACCTCATACTAAACGCCACAATGCCACTGGAGCATCGTCACAGTGGCTTGTTATGAACACCGGTGATTACGAACCCTGTGACTGCAGTATTCGAGGACCTAAAAGGAAGAACACGTAATCCCTGGAAAAGTTGTACGCATGAGTGCCCGTCCCAATGAAACGGTACTGACGTGTTGGAGACTCGTAACTGCAGTTTTATTTACTCTTGGTCGTCAAAACATTTCTCAGCTTTTTCTTAAAGGTACGAAAAATCTGCAGGCGAGGCGTAAAGAGTTTAATTGTGAGCATATACTAACGTAAATCAGCTGCTAACAAGTGCATGTAGCCTTTCACTGTAGCAGTTTATAATTAACCAGAACTGCAGAAAACAATTGAACAGTTCCACAAATAGCACGAAGAGATAGATCATCACGGTGACATCTGTCATGAGTGCAGAGAGTGCCGGAGCTTTATCTGAGCTCACAATGAATACTGTGCGCGACTAGAGCAGACGACGGTGAGAACGATGATAACGCGCGCAAACTCATATAGTTTTTTTTTTTTTTAAGATCGTAGAAATAGCATTATGACAGCTCGCTCCCCTTTTGCATATAGCAGCGCAAGAATACAACACGGCAAACACCAACAACGCCAACATATATGAAGAAAGTACAATCACTTACCCAAGCGGGCATGACGTACCGGGCTGTGACCACAATATGCGCACCAGCTCGACTTAAATGACGCAGGTACATCCTGTGGTCCTGTGTCAACAGCTGGCGTGTATCAATCGCAGGCGCACGTACTTTCAAAGTTGCAGTGTCCTCGCATCACCCCCCTTAATATCGAAAGAAGTATATCCCTCCATGATTGCCGTGTACCGGCTCACACCGCACGCTCCAACACCCGCCGCTGATGTGGAATGCGCTAGAACTAACCCATTTGGCGCCAAAAACGCAACCTCCTTCCCATCGTACTATAACTACTTCGAACTCTCGTTTGCGCCTCCTTCCTTTCTTTTTTTTTCCCACGCAATCACGCGGTCATGCTTCCGAAGTCGGCTCTCTTCTTTTTCACGCGCGCAGGAAAGGGTATATAGTGCGCCCCGTGTATACCTCCTCACAGCATTGCTTGCCTTTGCGGCTGACACTGCTTGCGCATGCGTAAACACCGACACTTGCGCTGCATGCAACGACATGAACGGGACCTAAATAGCAAGGATTCCGCTCGCGCGGCCTGCACACGCGCGCCACAGAAGCTGTAGGCCGCCTACAAGGCGCGCTTGGAGGGTGAGCCCTTCTTTTTCGCACTTGTCACGGCTAACTCCTTCCGCATGGCCTCCTGCAGCCGTGACGTTTTCTGAATTTTGAAGCGTCCCGCCTACAGGACATGCGCTAGCGAGGACCTGATTAAGAGTGTACTGCACTGCTACGTCACTGCCCAACTTGGTGCCCAGAAACCAAAACCGAAAGTTGTCCGCATAAATAAGGCGATATTAAATTACTTAGCGAGAATACGTGAATCTTGGTGCGTGTATCATGCTTCCTAGAGCTATAAGAAACGCTTGCAGCGAAGAACGCGCTAGCCAGAAATCTGGTGGCACCACCCCTTTAACTATTGTAGTACTGACTTTGTAGGCCTTGGGTAGGCGTCCCCCCAATCAGTCATCCGTGCACTATGCATTATTAAAGTGAGGAGACGTGAAACACTAGAAATATTTAATAAATTCCGAATGGAAAAATTGCCTCGAGCCTCTTTATTTTGTTGGGGCCACCACCTGTCAGCAGTAATAAGCTAGCAAGCGTCCGGTTCAGAAAGAAGCAGATAAATTCGCCCGAAAATGTGAGCCGTACGATTTTTCAATATCACTTTCGATGGCACCAGTATTCTTTCTGATTTCCTGTATACAAAACTGCCACAAGGCGTAATTGCATTTTGTGGCTGCACACGGTGTGTCAGTGTACCGAAAGGTTTTCGCAAACTGATAAATTGTGCTGCATTTTCAAATGACACACTGTGATGTGGCAATGTATATTCTTGCAGGGCCACAACAGAGAAGAATGCGCGTGCAGGGGTAATAGAATGTATTTCAAACATTTCATTCCGTAAGTGAAGGTTTCATCGCCTTCCGTTCGCAGTGCGTATGTTTTCGTTTTCTCCTATTTCACTTTACAGTTGGTGCTGCATGAATCTGCCTGTGCAGTGGCAGCCAAAATCGGGAAGCGATTGGACATACACTATTTTCCACCGAAAACTTTTATGAGATAACAAGAACGGCCGTTTTCCGTGGCATGGCTGTAAGCCACTGCCGGTTTCCGTAACCATTATTGGGCACATTGAGAAAAATGAAATTTGTACACATAACATTAGGATCCCAGAATACAGCAGAATAGACAAAAGAAAAAAAAGGGCAAGCTGATATTTTATGGTGTTTTCAGAGAAAAACTGAAGCCGTCCTGTCCGCGTAGACCATGGGACTCACAACCGGAGGCTAGTAAAAGTATACCAATGGTTGCCGAAGAATAGTAAACGCAGCCGAAGACGACAGATAGTTAGATAAAGCCATGACATTAAAAAAAGTTGCGGGTATAAAAGGATCAGCTTGCGCAAGACAGGGTAAATTGCAGATCGCTGAAAGAGGGCCCCCCTCCTTGAGTGAACATAGAAGAAGGTGGTGATCATCATAGTTTTGAAGAATTCTGCAATGCTTTTCAGTTTTATTCTTACATATTTTCGTGCTCTGATGAATACTGTTCGTGTGTTTCATGAATATTAGGGGATATAAGGCACTGAGGTAACTTCAGTAATGACGTGTGACTATTACGTGTTCCTCGACAGCTCAGATGTATGAGGCTCCAAGCTGTTTCATTATCGAGTTGATATATCACTTTCAAGTTCACAGGGTGTTTCTAGCATAGGGTGCCGAACAGGGCCAAGATGCACTCTAAGTTATGAGTGCAAGTTATTTATCACGTTAGCACAGCAACCAGCGACCACATATGGCCTAAGTGTATGCTAGAGTGGCTGCCACCAAGCTACAGTGCTAAAAAAATGAGCTGCCTAATGCAGTTATAGTAGCCTGATCTTCGCTGAAACACATTTCAAACATTGAAACATTTTATAACATTTTGTACGATGTATCTGTCTATTTGCACCTCCTACGAACCGGCACAGCAAACACAAAGTGTGAAATGCAAAGTTTCGTTTTCTTTTCCTGGATTGAACTACTGTGACGGGAGATTCATGCTTGTAACTATGATATCGCCTCTTACAGATGTTGAGCGGAGTAGAAGAAAATAAAGGCGAATCAAGTTTTTTGGTACAGACCACCGAATAATGCCAAGTGCTATAATCTATAGCTCGGATCTGGCGTACATGGCGGTATGCTTACTTTGTAAAACCATATTCTGACCAATGGCCACAATAAAAGAAAACAAAAACAAATATGGAGACGTTTTTCATGATAACAGCCTTCAATTTGGTTTTCGTCGTTTATTTACCGTCACCTTCATATTATGCAGCACCATGTAACACCCATTTTTAAAGACCCAATGAGAGAACAAAGGACCTCATTCTGGGATTCAGGGAAGAAATTTTGAGTCGGTTGTTAGGTTCATTTATTAAATAAAAACCACAGCTTCGAAATATTATCGCATAGTAGAAAAACCAGACAAGAGAACATCAAAAGCAAAGAGGGGAATGTTCTACGGTTTTTTGAAAAGCGACCGTCTCTTCCAAAGCCATTCAGTCTTACCTGTACCGCGACTGCCGCTCAAGCCGAAATACCGCTACAACAAGTCACTAAAGCACCTTCCGTGGAGTGGCTCCCACCTTGGGAAAAAGCTGACATAAAATGTGACATGTCTTTCTGCCACATAGATAAACAGCGCCAGCCTCGTGAAGCTATACAGCAGCATTTCCTATCACTACAATACAAATATCGCGACTTTCACCAATTTTACACAGATGCGTCGAAGAGTAGACACTCTGTATCTGCCGCTGCCATCGGTCCTGAATTCGCAAGTTCACAAAGACTCAACACGCACACCAGTATTTTTACCGCAGAAGCATATGCAATATTAACTGCCATAAAATACATTGTTAATCGCAACATCAAGAAAGCAGTCGTATTTACAGACTCATTGAGCGTCGTTCGTGCATTGAACAATGGCAAACCAAACAAAAATCCAGTCCTCGGTGATTTGGAAAGGCAATTAATTACGGCATATCAACGCACCTCGGAGATAACAGTATGCTGGGTACCAGGTCATGTCGGTATTGATGGGAACGAGAGGGCGGACGCCTGCGCAGCAGTAGCCGCGCAAAAAAGCAGCCTTGACGTGAACAGTGTGCCATACCAAGACCTAAAAGCACTTGTCCACTGCAACCTACGTGAGAGGTGGCAGAAAGAATGGGACCTCGAAATCAACAACAAGCTCCATAGAGTGCAACCTCGTATAAAAAACCTAGTTTTCCCCTGCCGTGATAGATACAAAGAAGTTGTTTTATGCCGACACCGTATAGGACATACCTATAGCACTCACTCTCATCTTTTAAACGGCTCAGACGCATCAATATGCGAGAGATGTGGAGAGAACCTGTCCGTTTTACACGTTCTCATCGAATGCACTCAAATGGAGGTAGAGCGGAAACGCCACCTTCCTGAGATATTTAAAATGCATATCCCGCTTCATCCATCACTTTTCTTATCAGACAGCCCCATGGTTTCTTTTAACAAGCTCTTACACTTTTTAAGCGACGTTCATTTTCTACAAAGTATATTCTGGAGACATAGGTCGCAGCCCAGCCCTCAACTTTGAGGGCAAGGCTAGCCTTTATTTTGGTGATATCGGTGGCTTGTCGGGCCCTACCACGGTAGGGCCCCTTGATATAAGCCACCAGATATGTCTGTAGCCCCTGACTTACTGTAGTCCTATGTGCAACGTTTCTTTTTATCTTTTATGCACTTTATCATCACTGCTCTCGATACCAACATTACCATCATGAAAAAATGAATTCAAGTGGCACACCAACATACCAAATAATCAGGCATTGTATTAAAATGATCGTTGTTTTGCGGCTTCACCCTTAGTACCCACCTCCACAGTATACGCTTCTAGGAAGCACGTGTCTGACATTCATTTCACATATTCTCATAATTTTAGCATGTATATCTATTTTACGCACTTTTAGTGCGCTACATTTTAGGCCCTTTACAGCCAAGTTATAGCAAGCCATTGTCATTGATCGCACCGATGCATTTATACTTTACATTGCTTTGGCGCTCTATGGCCATTGTTGCCTTTGCGCCATTAAACCCTAATAATAATAATAATAAAAAGTACAACAGTCCAGAAAGCATTTGACACCACTGATTGTTAGATTCTACTAAAAAAGTTGCAATCTTATGGACTTCCTGTGCACAGCATATTGGATTGTGTGTTTATAGTGATATAAAGCTTCCACCTATCGTTCTCGGCTGGAAAACCTGGTTGACTGCAAGCCCGAGGTGGAGCGTATTAAAGATGACTGGCCAGTTTGTAAGTGACGATGCAAATACACAGCGCACTGCAAGGGTCAGTGGTGGGTTCAGTATAGTTTAGCTTGTGCATCAACCGCATTCCCAAAAGGAAGGATAAGGGGGAGGTCATAATATGTGCTGACTGTAAAGTAATTTTATCGGAAGGAAGAATACTAGTCAATTAAAAAATGCGGCTATTAGAGAAGTATAAAACAAGGAAATGGGTGATAGACTGAAGATTAGCACTATAAAAATATCTAAACTAAGTAAATTAGGTCATCCCCGAGTACTGTTCAAACACCATCAATCAGTTTGAAGGTAGTGACAAACACAATTACAGAAACTGAACTCCTCATTATAACGTTACATTGCCTCCTTCATTACAGGACACAGACAGCAAATGTCTTCAGCTGGCTTGGTCATGCATGTTTTAGCAGCGGAGCTGTTGAAGCCTACCATAAGGCCGTGCAGAGCGAACTGTAATGATCATCGTCACGAGCACGCGTGCGCTCTCTTCGTCCTTTTCAACTTGTTTTTCGCTCCCAGTACACGCAAAGTATAAGAAAGGAAGGAAAAGAGAGAAATTCTTGGTGTGGCGGGATTGGAACCCGCTTACCCAAGAATCGAAGGCGAACGTCGTAAGCACCCGGCTGTCCAGGCTTTTTTTCAAAAAAAAAAAAAAAAAAGAAACAACAACAACAAAACAAACATGGTTGATCCCTCTATCATACTGATCGGCAAAACATGGAAGTGAAACGTGTCTTGACAGAAGTATTTCAGCGTTTATTGTGCATTGTTTCGCTACAAGGGCGATGGATTGAATGCTATAGCAACAAATTGTAATGTCACGCGAAGAACGGCAATCAGCTCGAAACTTTCAGCTCACTCCTCAAGCATAAAGGTCGCATCAGAAGCACTTACAGAAGAAGAACGCGAACTCATGACTGTCACAGCTCGACACTTAAAGCTTGCTGCTCAAACACAAAGAAGGACGCACGAAACGAGTGCACAAGTATGCACAGGATGAGCGTAAACTGACAATGATATCTGGGGTTTAACGTGCCAAAACCACGATATGATTATGAGAGACGCCGTAGTGGAGTGTTCCGGAAATTTCGACCACCAGGAGTTCTTTAACCAGCACCTAAACCTAAGTACACGGGCGAGTGCGACGTAACAACTGCCACAATTACTTATTTGTGTCTGAGCAGCGCGCTTCTTTCACAAATGCGACCGCTGCAGCGAGCGAAGAAAGCTTCATGCTCTCTGAAACTGCAACGCCAGCACAAGACATACGAACTGCCCCGATCATGTGATAAGTGCGCGCGCACTGCAAAGCGTGAAGCTACGATCTATACAGCGCACACTCGTGGCCGTCGCGCCATCTCGCTAGTCGTAACGAGAACACGCTGAAATAACGGATCTCTACGTACCGCTGACGTTTGATGGTGTATATAAATAGCTTGTCGTTAGTACTGCGGAGAACGTACGGTTTGTGGCCGAGTCGTTTTGCGCCGCGCGTTGCGGAGCGAGAGGTGGTAGGTTCGACTCCTGGTTACGGAACTTTTTCTCACGTTTTTGTCTTTGCCATCTGTTAGTGTTTATTTTGCAGCGCCATATCCATGAAGGAAATACGTCAGTGGAGCCGTGGTGGATCACGGCATAAAACACTTTCGTGTTAAAAAAAACAAACATTTATTTCTCGGCTACCCAGTGATGCTAAGAGAGCATACCATGGGTTTGAATAGAATTATCTAGCAAGGGAAGTGAGTATAGCATATAGTTGTGTATAGCAAAGCGAAGAGAGGGTCAGGGGAAGGGAAAGGAGGTGGTGAGCGTATAGATTGAGCATAGAATAGAAAGAAAAGAGAAAGAAAGAAAGGAAAGAAAAATAGAATTCGGGTGACTGTGTATTGAAACTGGGCAACTAGGCCTATACCAGGTAGGAAAAAAAGAGGGAGAAAGAAAATAAAGAGAGCGAGAGAAATAAATGGAAGAAAGAGCGAGAAAGAGAAGGAAATAAATAGAGTGAGAAAGAAAGAAATAGAAATGAACACAGACAAAAGTACATAGAAATAAATGCAGAGCGAGAGAAAAAGAAAGAAAGGAAGAACCCGCGGAGCTTCGCACTTCACAGTCCTTACATTAGCTACATCACTTAGATTGATTGATTGATTGATTGATTGATTGATTGATTGATTGATTGATTGATTGATTGATTGATTGAAATAACTGACTAAAATAGCCTACCATGCTCCTGCAGCGCAAGGCTACAGAAACAGAGCAGCTGATCGGCACCTATCTGGTGCTAGCCTGTTAGATATGAGCATCCCCATAGTAAAACTGATCAGCCCTCTGTTGCGGGGGGCACCTAACGGGACTGAAGTTCAGTGTCACCTTATGCTATCAAGTATAACTTATTCAAACGAGGTTAATACCTATGAATAACTTGATAATGCCTCGCAGAATACTTCGCCAAAACAAGCACCACCTTACAAAACTTAGTGAAAGCAAGCAGAACCTCGCAAATATTAGCAAAACAAAACTCGCAAAACTTAATAAAACCAAGCATAACCTCGCAAAGGCCAGGACAAGCTAGGCACCGATATGTTTCGCTGTTTTTTAAAACTTTGCGCCAAAGCTACGCTATTTTTTGAAGTGAGGTGAAAGCCTTGGATGCCTCATGAAAAAGAATTTATTTTTATATCAGACCCGTCGGCATTTTGCCGCATATAGACGACTGATTTATTTCGCCATTTTTCAGAGTCATTTAATCTGTTGTGTCGAGACGCTGTCAACATACGTATATAACTTACCTAGATACAGTGATCAAGCCGCAGAAAGAGCGCTTTATATTATTTCCTTTTTTGAGTTCGCATAACCATCATTTATAAATTTTGAAATGATTCCCTTCTTCCCTGTTAAAGATTTCAAATCGGCGTGTTGAGTTCGTGACATCCTATTGGACAATAACCCCATTCCAAGTGCAATTTTTATTTGTGCCACACACACATATCAGCATAGTTGAACAGATATTTTAACCGCTTCAGGCGCTAATTATGATGCACTATTTGAAAATGCGTCCAAATCCCATGATATGATTCCAAGGCACTGAGTATTACAGCCGCGGCCACGTCTGTGTAGAGCGCGCGAGCAGCCGGCTTTGCTCTGCGGGGCGACACCTTGAGGCAGTGTCGGGCTCAAGGTGTCGTGACGTGGTCAGCCTGACTACTAGGCCGCGCATGCTCCTGACACACCACATCAGAGCCCAAAACTGCCTCAAGGTATCACCCCTCAGAGCGAAAACCGGTTGCTCGCGCGCTCTACGCTGACGTGGCCACGGCTGTACATTCCGAAAAAGAAAATGAAAGAATATGTTATTTTGTGGGAGTCTTAGTAATTCAATATTTAAGTATTGGGCAATCAGTCAGCGTCAATCTTTGCATAAAATAATTAAATACTAGGCCCGAAATGCACTCACAGTTCGTTTGTTGCTTGTATTTGTTTCGAGCAAAGAAAAAAATGCTCCTTACAATGGTCCTGGAACGCGGCACATCGAACGATCGTCAGATATGGCACTGTCTCCAGAAAAGCCATCCTCTGCAGCAATACGCGGCACAATGATGTTAAATGACCGCCACTTTTGCACTCAGGAAACCTGCGCCAATGTGCAGACTGTGTTTCAAGCCATTTAAACAAAAAAGTTGGGGGGACCCTTAAGCTTCGCCTTTAAGAGTTGAACGCGATAGCGATATCCCGTCCCTACTGCGTACTTCAATCACTTAGTGCATACTATGTAATGGGTAGTATGGTTTAAACCAGGAGAAATTATGCGCGGCAAATGTGGGAAATGTTTTCGAACTTGCTATGCACCCACTACGTGGTGTTAAGGGAATACGCGCAGTAAGGTGTGTGCCGTTTGTAATGGGTGGCTGGCTTTAATCTATGGAATCGTTATGATAGTCACATATTCTGACGCCCGATGGCAATTTACGCTTGTACCACGCAATATTACTGGGATATTACATGTTATATTGCGACGCCTATATAAAGGACGCTTGCGTTTGCGAAGCATGGAAGTTATGTTCACTGCATTTCCAAGCAGAGGAAGTTATTTTCACAGTATATCCTAGCAGAGGCGTGGCTGTGTGGTAGAACACCTGCTTGCCACGCAGACGATCTGGGTTCGATCCTCACTCGGACCCGAAAATTTTTATTTATTTTATTTGCATCTTTCCCGATTTTTCGGTCACGGACAAGGTGATGATTTTTCGCTCACAACCAACGACGCCGACGCCGACACCTACGCCGACGCCAGAATTTCTGCGAAACGAGCTCTTTAACGCTATCGCGTTAATACGGGGTGCGTGACGCACCTCCGAAAGTTATGTGTACAATTATACGCACAGCCGCTGAAGAGGTAAACATACATGTTACCAATCTGTATGATAGGCGAAGGTTAGCCTCTATTGAAAAAAAAAATCGGGATAACTTTCCCAAGACAATCAAAGGCAGTGAAAAATTTTCGTATATTTTGAATGAGCAGTAATTAATAATGACTATGCGTGAATAATATGTCCCCACAGCAGTATAGTATTCTGTCATGTGTAATATGCTCTTTTACAATTTTTTTTTGCGTTGCCATGTAAGTAGGAAAAAAATTCGGCAGATCCCAAGTACCACGGGAATCGATGTTATGCGAAGCATGCGGAGGCAAGCTGACTGGGTTGTAATATTTTATTGAGCGAAACGCTATACGAGATGATGCTAAAGAGATGTACAAATCTTGTACGCCCAGTCATATGTTGAACAGTCGCATATGTTTCATGTTACACCTGCGTAATGATGCCAACAGAAACATGGATATTACCAACACCAGAAGCGGTAAGCTGATATGTAGCACTTGTGCTCGAGGATAGTAGCGCTGGATAGTGCTTCACCAACTACAGTGCACAGCAAACGGGTTTGAGCCTTTTTGGGAGTTTTGGGCCCGGCTCTTCACTTGCATCCTAAAGGTACTACGCAAAACCCCCCTACCAAAGGAGGTTTTAGGGGGGGTACGCAAGGCAAGATGGCGGTGCCTGTTGAAGCGACAGCCGTCCACTTCGAATCTTTCTAGCCGTCGGCCTGCATTATTAAACTCATTCATCCCCAAATAATGCTGGCATTTGATTTAGATTTGAGTAATGAGGCTTCGCTAAGCGTATACTGCCGATAAAACAGCTCCGTTTTCGAGATACACAGTCGATTTGCGGTGCAGAAGGCTTAACAAGGTTTGTTTACAAAGTAAACGGAGTCAAAAGAGGGAATTTAGGAGGTAACTTTGGTGTTTTTTTTTAACTCATTTCCGGGGCTTGAACGGAGATCATTGGAAGTTTTTCCGATTCTTTAGAGAGCTTTTAAAACGCCCCTTTATACGCGGCCCGAGAGAGGGCGAGAAAAAAAAAGGTATTTCAGGCACTATACTAGCGTTTCAGGGACATTTCTTGCAACTATTCATCGCTAGGACATATTAGAAAATGGACATTGATGTATTCATGCACAAATATGACATATGTATTCAAGCACGCACGACACAGGAATCGAGCTCGCGACCACACGCACTGAAAGCAAACATCATATCCATTACACCACAGCGCCACCACTAGCTTGCGCACTTTTTCACGGGGGTATATATATACAAAGCGGCTACTAACCTGTCTGCGACACCTCAAACATTTGTTCTCGTAGCATCGGCATGTGTTCGCGCTTTCGCAAGGCCAGTACATAAACTCAGGGGCGTCACGAAGGCCAAGGTCAACACCTTCAGCTTCGAACTATTCGGTTCGTCGTGTCGTGCCGCTAGAAAAATTGTAAACGTGTGCCCTCTTGAGTACTTCGACGCTGTTTCACTCGCCCCAACATTCGTGGATACCAGCGTAACAAGAGGTATCCTCAGATGGCCGAACATATGTGCATTCCATGGGCGTATGATGTGGAGCTACTTTCGTTTCTGCCGCGAGCTGCACGCGTCCCATGGCAGGGGCGTGTTCTGAGCTGTACGAGACCGCCTGTGTTTCCATTGATGGGGTCTGTGCCTTTCGCCGCACGGAAGCCCCCAGAGACGAGGACGAAACACTGAGCAACACATCTTTATCATTTCAAAACTCTGCCGCCACTGACTGTCAGCGGCCCCTAAGCGCGAGCCGCGAGCGTGCCTGTGTCCATCGTTCTCGTCATCCACCGGCGCGCTCACCGCTACGACTCCCATAGCATATAAAAGTTACTCACGCAGATGCCCACAAGCGTGCGCAGGGTGCCTCTTCAGGTGGAAGGGGGCGAGGGGACGAAGGCTCGTCGCTGCGCCCACCCTCCCTATTAAGTCAATGCACGGGGGGGGCAGACTCCCCCCCCCCGTGTGCACGCCTATGCAGATGCCCGAGTTACAAGGACATTGTAACGCGCCTACACTACGTGCATTTATTGCGCGCGTGCTGTCGCGAGCCAAACGCAGGTGCAGCAGCGCCTTCAGAGTAGCTGAACGATAATCTACATCCACAATTAGCACTTATTCGCAACTCGCACTTTCGCGGGGCACACAGTGATTCTCTAACTCAAATTCAGTATTTAGTCGCTTTCACACTCGGAGACTACCTACAATCTTACTAATTAACCTTCATTGTTTAACATCACACAAATGCATTAAAGCGAATGCGTAAGCATGCCCCAATGTTAAGTACAACCACCACAAATTAGCGGTGACAGGTCTCCCGTTAAATAAAAAAGTTAATGCACATGCACTTCGCCCTTGTGAAAGTCCAAGTGTATGCGGCACTCCTCTTGCACAGATGATGTAGCAAGAATGAAAAAATGTAGTATTGCCGTCTTCTTCAATGAAACAGCTGTGATAAGAATGATAAGAAAAACAGTGTTCGCAATGTTTTATTGGAATCAAAACAGTAGCAGTTCTCATGTCAGTGTAAGTATATGTATATTTCCATCTTCTTGCACAGAACCTACACCCAATACAAAACACTAAGAACGTATACAGTACAGCCCAAGCACTATATATAATTCACAACAGTAAAGCAACATGAAAGTAGTGTGGCAAATCTCATCATAATGCACACTGACATGTGCACTTCAAAGTGCTAGTATGTAAACACAATCCAGAGAATGGGATCTACAAGGAACTTGGTGTCAGCCTGCACATGAAGGCAACTAAGCTAGTACATTAAGGCTAGCATTACTTTTAAGAAATATGCAACCAAGCAGGGAGGCATGTTGTAGATTTTAATTGAATTAGTTTGCCCTATGGCATCAAAACATGTCACACATCATCATACAGTTCTGTGTTCTGCAGAAAAGTCCAAAATAGACCTGTGGTGTTGATTGTAGATCCACTTATCACAATTTGTAAAGGCGTTCAGCCATGCCAGCAAAATGATAACATTGCATTCATATATGGCTGGCTGCACATACTTACTCACAAATATCTGAAAATGAATGCAGTTTTCCAGAAATATACTTGGGAATTTGTCGCCATTATCACACAACTGCAATATACCAATACTTCTATTATACATAATTACTACAGCTATGTTTACAATATTCCCATGCCAGCCACTGTCATCAGCAACCTAAAAAGTTCTTCATCTTTAATTCCTCACTTCATGGCTTGCGCATAATTACCGCATTGAAAGTTAATACCACTACCATGGCTGCAAAGTCAACTTGAAATTAGGCAATCACATGCCTAAAATTAAAAATTTCCTACAAGTAGTGGCTGGTGGCTTGGCATATTGGATCCTAGGGCTTGCTATGCCATGTGGTTGAATAGAATTTGACCACGAATCTATAGAGCCTGTAAAGCAGTCAGGAATTGAGTTCATAGTTAAACAGTGAAAACAAAACAGCAACACACATAGAAATAAAATTGAAGGGAACAGGACAACGCAGTACTAGCAACTGAAATTTAACACGTGTATGGCGTTTTTAGTCACGTTCATACTCATTCTGTGAGTGCATGGTTCTTTATTTTTGTAATTTTTTTTTGCACTAAGTGTGTATATCTTTCTGTGGTTTGCATTACACTTCAGGTCCTCGTTAGTGTAGAGTGAGGCACAGGGGGAGTGTTCCCACAATACAGTGTCTTGTACACAAACAAGTGCGTGAGCAACTCTTGCAGCTTTGCCAGAAATGTCTTCCTGAAAATAATAGAAAAGAAGTCCATTAAGCTTTCATATCCAGAAATATGAATGTCTTGGCAAAGACTCACACTTGACTATACTATTGCAGACCTTTAAACAGAACACGAAACAATTGCAATAGTGAGATGCTGCTAAGTAGTTTCTTGTGAACTTTTCACTTAAAGTATAGAGGGCAAAAAGTACACAACTGTAATGAAATGCAAAAGAGCACCAGAAGTGTACTTTTGTCCTGTGTACCATCATTCGAGTAGTTTTAGCTGTCAGTGAAGTTAGCATTGTAGTGTAAAGGGGTGCAAATTTTAGTATGATTAACCTTGGAGTTAAACGGATTTCAATGGAGGCGTGACTGCTTGAGGCCCAGGTAGTTAGCTTTAGGTGCGTGTTAAAGAGCCCCAGGTGGTCTATCTTTCCGAAGCCCTCCTCTACGGCGCCTCTCATAATCGTGTGGTGGCTTTGGGATGTTACGCACCAACAGTTATTATCACTTACAACACATGGAACACTAGCTTCTTCATCAACCACAGCTGTTCTGTTGTTCTGTTTAGGACTGAAGATTGAGCAACTTGGTATTGATTCATGGCAAAATTAAACAGTTCACTTGTAATGACGACAATAGAAGACGTGGACAAAGTACCAGCCTGTTTACCTTGTCAGAAATTGTGTCAACAGTCAGAATACTGTGTGCTGATCATAAACACTATGGCAACAAAAAGTAAAACAAAATAACCAGAGGGAAGGAACAAGGTGATTCAACAACGAGGTTCAACAGATTCAACTGACTTATATCAATGTGATTAAATTAGCCTTGCACAAGTGACACATCTCCTAAATTCCATAAATATGAACATGTAACCTTGGCAAGCTCTAGTGCTGATATGTGACAAATAAAGTGACCATAACATAAAATGCATGTGCTTCAGCAAACACACTGTAATTAAGCACATGTCTTACACATCATATGGCCATCATAATCTGTCATTTAACATGACTTATTCTTTCTAGCTAAATGTATACAAGCTCATGATGTCAATGCGCCTTGATATGCAATTTAACTTTTTGTGTTGGAGACGGACAAAGTGCACAATGCAAAATTTTCGTCAAAAAGTATTCTTACTTGCTCATAATCTGCGCATGAGAACAGAATAAATAGAAAACAAATCTGGCCTTAATGCATGTGTTACCACATGACCGCGTGATAACAGCTGTCTTTTTTTTTTTTGTTGCTTAAGTGTATACTCCCTGGAAGCACTGCTTCATTCATGCTTTATCGCAAGCAAGGAAATTATGTCGTACAAACATTCAGTTTTAAGGCGCACTCGCTTGAGTTGGCTGGCCACGCCAAGCGGTCAGCCAATTCGAAACACGTATCACACATCGTTGTTATGCATAGCTCTTCACACTCACTCAAGAGTGCACTCAACTCACACTCACTCACACTCATTTGAACGTGGTGAGTTGAGTATGAGTGAGTACTCATGCGTGTGAGTGGACGTGAGTGTGAACGTGAGTGAGAACTCATGAGTGTGAGTGGTCGTGAGTGTGAACGTGAGTGAGTACTCATGAGTGTGAGTGGACGTGAGTGTGAACGTGAGTGGGTGCGAAGGCTGAAAAAATTGTGGTGAGTGAGTTTGAGTGAGTACTCCCTTAAGGTGCCGACCTATGGAGCTCGGCACACTCACTCATGAGTGCACTCAACTCACACTCACTCACACTCATTTGAACGTGGTGAGTTGAGTATGAGTGAGTACTCATTAGTGTGAGTGGACGTGAGTGTGAACGTGAGTGAGTACTCATGAGTGTGAGTGGACGTGAGTGTGAACGTTAGTGAGTGCAAAGGCTGAAAAAATTGTGGTGAGTGAGTTTGAGTGAGTACTCCCTTAAAATGCCGACCTATGTAATGTTATGCGAGCTTAATGACCTTTCTTTTTTCGCTTTTCATTGCACTTTTGACACGACGGAATGTGCAGAAGAGCACCTACTGCTGCCCAAGCGACAAGGTCGCGCAAACAGAGGAAACATAAGTATTACGTACCATTGTGTTCCTGAATGTGCCGCGAACGCGGCGCGCCCTTCAGCTGCTGCTCGCTTGAGTCACCTGGCCATTGCCACACCATTGCACACGCAGTGCATGTTGCACTGTCGTCAAACCACACATTTCACGTCCAGCGACGAGGACACAGTAAGGCTGCCGGCATGAAATGTGCACACATGATCGACGCATAGCAGGGTAGTTGAAAGGCGTCCTTCACAAAACCGACGTTATCCCATGACGGCTTCGCTTCGCTATTACTCACGCACGCCGCTGGGGCCAGCCTGCGGTAGCACCCGCTGTCATTTCGGAACTTCTCGCGTTTCTCGCGACTCTCTTGCGTTTCTTTCTTTTTACTTTCTTTTTTCCCCTCGCGCGCGCATGCGTGCGATGGTTGTTCCGCTCTTATCGCCGCCGTTCGAAGGTCAAAGGCGCTTCGTTCCTTTCAGAGCAGCCGCTTGAGGAGAGTCGCGTTTTTTCTTTCGTTTCTCTTTTTCTTTTTTTTCGCCGGGTTCTTTCAACACCGGATCTTATTCCGTGCGTTGAGGCACATCGCCTGTGCCCTGACTGTGCATGCGGTGCCGATAGGCCACATCGAGGGTGTACACGCTCCTACTTTTAGTTTAACTTCGATTTGATGGTAAAACAACATAAGCGAAGTCATTCTGTGGTCGAAATGCATTGTGAACCCGAGCCCAGCGGTAGTGTGCATCCCGTACAACAATGTGCATCAGTCGACGAGACGAAGGAATCGTTGATTAGCACGTTCATGAATTTATTAAGCACTTTGAGAAACACTTCTTTCGCCCGCGCAGTTGCATACATGCACGCCAGCACTGAAGGCACTATAGCTTCGGATAAAATAAATGGAAGATATGCCCGAGAAAGTGAAATAGGAGTTTTCTGTCCTTGAACTCCATTTGACAAAATGGCGTCAGATCGTGAATTTACCTCCTTTCTTCCACCTTTTATCCCCATAATTTCTCAAGGAAGTAAAATTGAGGACGCAGAACTTTATTACACCGATCTTAATACTCCCTAAGGGAGTACGGTCCCAAGCGAAGGTAGTATTAAGCCCTTAAAACGCCCAATTCGGCTAGTTTGCGTTTACAGTGTGGATGGCGCTTAATGTATACAATTGACGTTACCCGACATGACTCCTGCCTCATTGGAGTACATATGTAATGTTTATAAAATTAGATAGCCAGCACTGCAACCATAATTGACGTTTCACCAAAATTACGCTTCATAGGGTCTTTTTCCAAAGCAGTTCCAATACCTGGCGTGGCTCTGTGGTAAAATATCTGATTGCCACGCAGCTGGCTTGCGTTCGATTCCAGCTGGGACCATGATATTTATTATTTTGATTCGTCTGGTAAACGCTGCCGACACCAGTTTTTCTTAACGCTATCGCGTTTAAATTACCAATGTTTGTCATCGCCGTTCCTGGGCAGATATAAATTGTCAAACACCTGTGGCGCATACCCGCATAGCGCAGCCTGTGGTATACAGGTATGTGCCACACGTGTTTGCAGGAAATGGTTTGACGACGTACGCGACAGGATTTTCACGTTATTCATGCCATGACTAGCCAGACATAATCGTCATTATCTCTCACTCTCCCATACAAATTTTGGTCTACCCCAAGTTAAGGAGGCGATCACGAGAGCACCCAGACGTAGGCGGCTAGATAGATAGATAGATAGATAGATAGATAGATAGATAGATAGATAGATAGATAGATAGATAGATAGATAGATAGATAGATAGATAGATAGATAGATAGATAGATAGATAGATAGATAGCAACGCAAAAGTTCTTACAGTACACAAAGAAATGCTTCGCATTTAAAAAACAATGTCAATAAGACAAATATGAAGGGTGATTTCTGACTACTAGTCCTGCTTACACCAATACTGCGTGGGACATTTTTCTCGCCAACTAATTTTTGTCTAGTGAATGAAAGTTTAAACCACGAGCAAGTCCTAATGGCAGTTTTCTGATCCTGGAGGCGGCTCCACGTTACTGTACACTCAATTTCGACATGTTCCTTACTCTGACTTCATGCAGCTTCACACTAACCTGCGCTATAATACGATAATGCATTCCGAAGAACCTGCGATGAACGTATTCATATATTTTTTTATTTTGTCACTTTCGAGAAGCCCTAGAAGCACAAGCCTTAAGTGCATTTTCTTGTACATTTTTCCAACAAAAGGTGATGCCCTGTGCAATGAGCAGTACTTATTCTTTCAATGAATAGTGCAGTAAGGGGACCTGCAGAGGAAGCTGTACGGGCTGCCCAAGCTGTTATAAGTGCTGTTATAAATTCTATCAATATCTTACTTAGTGCAGCATCCTTACGTCAACGTCTTGATTTTCAGAGCACATGGCTGTGTGCACTACTCGATGCGTTCTGCGTCGTTGCAAACGAAGCGACACAGCTCCCAGCAGCAGAGCGCATCGTCGATACAGACGTGCGCACAGCATTTTCGAAGCACCCAACGTTTCTTTACGTGCCTTGAATTCAGCGTAAGCGGTGTTGTATTAACATATTGCCCAGGCGCAGACTTATTTATGTCTACTGTGCCATTTATTGAGCATTCTTGTGGGCGCCGCAATATTTGATGACGCGAGCGCGAGCGTTGTATGTGTTTTCTTGACACGGGCCCGCCCCCTCCAAGATTCCCGTGGCCGAGTGCATCTCGTGGAATCGCAGCCCTTCGCCTTCGGAAATGTGGAAGCTGGTATTGTGCTCACACAAAGAAGCCTACGGACAAACTCAAATTCTTTATTAACGCTTCTTGCGTGTCACTTGTTGGTGATGATATACCTTTATACCCTACGTTCTCGTACTGCTCCATTTTTATAGCTTTTGGTGGTGTTGGCGTGTGCCGTACGCGTAAAAACGTGTCGTAATACCTCGTGAGTAACAAAACGTCAGAGTGTTCAACACAAAACGTAAAACGACACACGCTTACCGCCTATTGAGCGTTTAGAAGAGCACGACCACTGTGCACAATTGTTTCCCGACGTGCTAAAGCGTAATGTGATAAAGACCGTCGCTCCGTTTGGTCCCACTAGCCCTGACAAGCACATGAAAAATCATAACAAGGAGTGATTCGAAGATCAGGAATGATGAGTTTGGCGAGCCACTGGGACGTATAGAGCAAGGTCATTTGATATCGGTCGCGAAACTTGCAACAAAAAGTGGTCGAAACCTATTGCCACAGGTATCAACGCGCTGCGTACGATTGAAGTGCGACTAGGTGAGGTGCGGACAAATAGCGACAACCAAAAACTTCGTGGAATTTTTTCCCGAATATACTGAACTTTAAATATACCAAACTAAACTAGCAATTTACTCTGTGGTTTATCTAGAACTTGGCAAAATAGTTGACTGTCTCACTTTTTTAGGTCAAGCGCCACAAATGTGAGTCGTGAGCAGGCAGTCTGCTATGAGCGCTTGTGCTTAGTTCGGCGTATTGTCGGGTAAACGAGGCGTCGCTCGCTCTTGCGCAGTAGTTTCGCGTGTATCTTCGGCAGGCTATTTGCTTATGTGTTGTTTACTGGCTTGACACTGGAGAGAAGCTAAGCAAGCTCTCAGAACTATTTGTAGATAACTGCTCCTGTGAGTGCAGACTGATTTCGCTGGCGCATGGCAGGCATGCCTTCGCCTGTTGTTATGGTGAATGCAGCACGCTTAACGAAGGAACACTGTTCTGTAAGGCTGCCAAAATGATATTTACGCAATAGTGTTGAAGAACTCGTTTCGCTGAAATTCCGGTGTCGGTGTGGGGGGTCGGCGGTGGGGGGTGGATGCAAATTTGAGGTAGATGCAAATAAAATCTTCGGTTCGAGTGCGACCGGGTAGTCAAACATGCGACCCCTCGCTCCGTGGTGGGATGCGTTTAGCCGCTCGGTCTCACGCATGCATCATTTAGCATACCAACGGCGAGCTATTTAAATACGCCGTTTAGCTTTGGTTGTGCGCACATCTCGGAGGTTCTTTAGCGGCTCGGCTGATCATCCACGAGATGGCGCAAAATGTCCACGGCGCTCTTGCAAATGACTTTGCTCCACCGTGTGGCCTCCCGCCGAATGGACGGATATTGAAGCCAGAGGGCGTCGGCACTTTGGCTGTCTTGCGGCACGGTTTAGGTGTCCACCGTGAAGCGAAGTTAGGCTAGCGATTGGGAAGGCAATACGAACACGGTCCGATTACCATGGTCCGTTCGCGTTCTCTTCTTGCAAGCGAAGCTCAAGCGTTCTCTATTTTTTAAAATGCGAATGCATTTCTTAGTCGGGCTATGTCAGGCATCCGGCGGCGGCGTCCGCGCGCCGGCAGGCGTTATCTCTCCGCTCTCACTCCCTCTCCCATAGCAACAGCTGCGGGCGCGCGCGCTTATTCTCGTCCCTAGTAACCGGAGCAGGTGGGCGGAGTAGCGGAGAGTGAGTGGAGAGGAGGAGCGCGCTCTGGTGCGTGAGGGCGCTCGCATCGCGGGAGCTCGGCGGAGCTATATATGAAAAAAAAAAGGAAAAAAAAGGCGCTGCGCCGTGCTCCCGTCCGGGCTGCAGAAATTAGGCGCCTTTTTCCTTCTTCGAACCACAACCACCATATATAAATGGAGTGAAGCGCGCGCGAAATGCATTCGCATTTCCTCACGATTCCCTTCGGGGAGGTGGGGGGCATTTTTTCAAGGCTGCTCTCTAGCTGCACTGCGTTTCCTCGATTGGGCAACTTGAGTTTCACTCTATTGAGCTATTGTGCTCGCGAGCCGTTGTATAAACTTTTCCTGTCCGTGAAGTATTTCTCTATATTACGCTAGTACACTATTTGGCAAATAAAACAAGCCTGCTTCCCAATCTTTCGCCTGTTTATATTTTCTCTCTCACACGCCATTGGCAAGCCGTAAAGACGCAATAAATTCCGTACTTATCAAAAGCATGTAAGAGATAAGCAATTTATGAAATCAAGTTTTGCGCCATGTAGCGCAAATGAGCGACGTTGCCACCGCTTCCGGATGTGATGTCATATTTCATTTCTTTATTTTTTGCTTGCTGTTAGTTGTCCCCGCGATACGTAGATGTCGACAGTGGTACGGATCCGCAGACTACCTGACACATGTACTTCTGTGGAAGCTGCTTTCCCAGTTTACTTGTACCTTGGTGAAATCGTTGCCAGGCGTCGGCGCCGTTCGGAGCCACGATAAAAACACTCAGATCGTCGGCTTCATCGTTGCTAGCGCATCGTCACTCAGGATGGTATGGCCACAGCAAACCTATTGGTGTGATGTCGATGTCGCAAGGTGCTGAACATCCCACTGAGCTTTCGTGCGCTACTCGCCCCAGAAATGAAATCACTTCCAGATGACAGACGCTATTAGGCCAAAAATACTTACACATACAGAACATTCGGCTCAAGCTTCAAATTTTTGTCAAGACCCCTTTGATTCAATACATATTACCATGGTTGGCGCTTTCAACAAAGTATTATTTCTGCTGCGCTACCTTGTTACAACACATTGAAAGAAACAAGCTGTGAACGTTAATGTAGCGTTATCTAACACTTCTTTGTACGCAGAGTAACTCCGATAGTTTACGAAAGTCTTATTTTGTACACCTGTGAAAACGATGCTTGCTACGGCTGGCCACGTGCTTTATCATTACGCTATGCTTTACGATTATACCAGCCCTGCGAGACACTGTCTAACTGCGGGCACGAGATGTGTTCCACACAGCAGGTCTGTTGCTTTAGCGTGCTGTTCTACGCCAGTATATTGTCACAACGTTGCCCGGGTTTTCAAATGTAACGCTAAACCTCTCCACTGCAGCATATTTTGCCATTCGTGCGACACTGTGAACATCTCTTTTACACAATAGCAATTGTTCTCTGAGCAAAAGCTCCTAAATTAATGACGTAATCGACTTTTGAATAAGAATATATATTATGGTACGTCGTGCTACATTAACTTCAGATTTGACAGGGGCGAAGCACAAGAACATACGTATAATATATTTAGGTGCAGGTTAAAAAATACGACGTAGTTAGAGGTAATGCACAGTCCCCTATAGCTGCGTGCCTCATAATCATATGGTGTGAGCAACGAAGACATGCTAAATGAGATATTTCGATATTTGTTATGGAGTACTTCTGTGAACAAAGGGGAAATTTTGGACGCTAACAAAAGAAAATTAGCGCAGCTGGCACAAATTCACGCAAGGCTGAGTCGCAGCACAGCTGGTGGTATAGAAGCAGAAGAGGAAGAAGAGGACGTAGATGAAGAAGATAAAGCAGAGAGCGCGTGCCGGTTCATGAAGATGGTAGTTATTCTACGCCACATGGAAAACTTTATTTGCTGTACTGTACTATACATGGCTATGCCCTCTCTCTTTTTCTGTATCCTTTTGTGTAGGTTGCTCTATATCTCTTTCTCGCCCTGTCTATTTCTTTCTCTGCCATCGTCTTTTTCTCTTCCTGCTTTTTCTTCTCTTTCTTTTTTTCTGTCTTTTCTTCTCTATCTCTTTCTGTGCGTAGTTTATCTCTCGCTGTCTATCTGCTTTTTTCTGTGTATCAGTTGTTAGATTATTTTAGTCACATGATGGGATGATACGTGATGTTACGTGATTTTATTGGGATAGCAATTGTATGGACACTCTCGGAAATTTTCGCCGTCACCGTCATGACCTGGATCTATCTATCTATCTATCTATCTATCTATCTATCTATCTATCTATCTATCTATCTATCTATCTATCTATCTATCTATCTATCTATCTATCTATCTATCTATCTATCTATCTCTCTCTCTCTCTCTCTATATATATATATATATATATATATATATATATATATATATATATATATATATTATAGGCGCGACAAAGAAAAATAAATCAGCAGAAAAAAAGATTCGAACCTGTGACCAGTCACTTCGCAGCCTGCCACGTTAGACAGCTCTGTAACGGGCCACTCGTTTTTCGAAATGCTAGCGGCGAGCATTTACCGCTGGCAGTACGCACATCTCGGAGGCGCTTCGGCTTATTCAGTGCCAACCGCGAGATGGCGCGAAGGGTGAGCTTAAAAGCAACGCTCGTAGATTTGGTTTCAACTGCTCTTGAGAAGTGCACTAAAAAGTAACTCGTTTGTGTACCCATCCATGATGTGGAACTCCCTACAAGCAGTGCTTCTAACGCCACATGTCGCAGGATTCACAGAGGGGTCACTCCACGCATCACAGTGTCAACAAGGAGACGCTCACATTGTTGACACTTTCTGCGCGCTGATCAAACACGAAGAAGTAACAACTGCCACAGTTGTAAGTTCGCGTTCGTCCTGTGTGAAGATGTGCGTTTTTTTCGAGCGCCCTTTTTTGTGTTTCAGCACAGCCGCTAAATTTTTTTATTTAGCGGCCATGGTTTGAGCAGTGTGGTGGGAGTCTCGAGCTGTGGCAGTTGAGTTCGCGCTTATCCTACGTGTGTTCTTTTCGTGCGTTCTTTGCGCTTCAGCGACGCTCCGCAAGTGTCGAGTTGCTTCCCGTTCGTCGTGTGACATTCTAATTTGTTGCCATCGTATTCATTGCTTCGGCCTTGCGGCGAAACTGTGATTTTTTTGGTCACTTGACTAGTTGTGTGACATTACGTTATCTTTAGTCCCGTGACTGGTTGTTACGTGACGTTACGTGATTTTTAGTCTCGTAACAGACAGGTTCATCATAGTTTTTGCATTGAACGATGGACAAATAGGCGCACCTATTGTGGGAGCGAAGCAGAAGTTGAATAGGAGGAAGCGAGCTCGTAGCGGTTCATTCCATTTCGCACTACCCGGCACAACGAAAAGCTTAAAGAGCTCCGCTCTCGAAATAATCTCTTCGTACACTGCGCCGGGTAAGCTCTGCAACAAATTCGTGGATTTTCACTGCGCAGACTACTGTGTTGGGAAATGCACGACTAGGTTATTTCGCAACCTCATGCTACCATGACTATGACATTTCGTGACATGACTCGCCGCATATACCAGCACTACCTGCTTGATGTTAGCTCCATAACAGTACGTGGCCAAGTCTCACAGGTTGAAGAACTGATTGTGTACATAATTCCGAACAAGCTCTTCGTTGGCATTGTGAGTACCACGCCAACATAGTGTGGCGAAGCCTCCTCGTCTCCGCCCCTACAAACGCTGTTGTAATTTCATGGCGTTTTCTCCTAACCGACACAGGGATCTCGAAGTGCACAGGCGTTTGATACTAAGACATTGGATGGTGTGCAGTGTTATCCGCAAAATATTTTGATGTGTTACAATGAAGAAATGCTTTGCATGATATTACTGATGTATTGAAAGGGTCACAGCCATATAATAAATTATGTCGAGCGCCTGCAGCAAATAGGCATTGCGTAAGCCTATGTCGGAACGGAAAGTGTTTTGCTGTAAAAAATAACATTCCGATTTGTTGATTGATTTTAGGATCTTAACGAGCAAAAGAAAGGCTCGATCGCCAATAAATAGGGCGTAATGCAAATGCTGAAAACAATTCTACCGCGACATTTACAGTTGCGCGCTATTCTTGCAAAACTTAGTTCAAAAGCAACAATTTACCCAGTTCTTATTATATCTACAGAGATCTGCTCTTTCATATCTTACGCGTTATTGTGCCACCTTACAAGGGAAGTGTCCGTTTTGCCACTAAGTTGGAATACAGTGGCTAGCTCACATATAGAAAACGACCGGATTGCACCTGTGACATATAGAAAGTTCGAGAGAAAAAAAAGTGTATATATTGTTCACGTTTAAGTTTTCGTTGTCACATGCCCATTGTGTGAGTTGTGTGCGTGTTGGCTGAGTAATTTTATTCCAGTTCAACATATATGTATATATCTATACCCTGATTTACTGAAGCGTGTAAACGATCCCGAAGAACCTTTTTTAACACATACGAAGAAGCTATGAAGCCACTTTTCACCCTGAAAAGTTTAGCCGTGTGGGCCTTAATTTGTTTTCTTCTCATTCTCGAGAAAACTCCAAGGTATGCCCTTGCAGGAAAGTTGTACAACGCCCTAGGACCTAAGCCAGCACTTCATATAGGCTCAGACGGGCAACCTCGAGCGAGTGGAAGCGCACGTGCGTATTGTTTTGTATTCTTGGAGTACATTGATTGTAAGCTTCAAAACAACCAGTATATCATAAAAACGCATGCTTGCTCTGAAGGGATGCTGTCGTCAGTGAGCGTTATGTTAGAAACGTGCTGTATCCCAGTCAAGTGCCAGAAGATTGAGCTCTATGTGTAGGTGGGAAAAGTGTTTTTTTATAGCCCTTGTTAATGTAAAACCAATTTGTTTTGTTTTCACGACAAGAGAAATGAAGGCGCAAAATTATTTGAGACGCTGCTGTTTTTGTACTTCCTACTCTATCCTTATATGATTTTCTCATTCAAAACATAAGTTATGGCAGTTCTTCGTCGCAGTGATATATGATGTACTATAATTAAAGTAGTGTCACTATTGCAGTCCCGCCACGGCCAGAGTAGAACTAAACCAGTCTATACATTCGCACAGGGAGGTAAGGGACTCCGTATTTTGTATAAAGATTTTGTGGAATTGCTTGAGGGCCGAGGTGGGTGATAAAATGTACTTTCCACTAATAATGTAACAGCCAAGTAAGAAAGATCTCGTTTCACTGCACACAATATTTCCCAGGACGCTCAGAGCCATGATAGGAGACAGCGACATATTGTTAGGCACCATTGCAATTGTAATATCATTAGGTATACGAAATGACAAATGGACTTACTGCACGTAGTTATTCCACGCTTGAATACTAGAACTTTCCCTTCTGTGGGAGCACGGACTGGCTGTATAGGCCTTCTTGTCGGACCACATAAACTGTAGGCTGCACATTTCACTCAAATTGTTTCATGAGTGTGTTTCTTGAATTTCAATGCTGCCGCATTATTTATAGCCAACCTTACTGCAGCGACATCCGAAGTCACATTAACGTCCTTTTGCGAATGAGGACACTGGAGACTCAGTTTACCTGCTTCTCACTTTAGCGAAGAGCAAATTTACAGCGAACAATCTCCTTATGTATTATGGACTGGTCTGACTGTTTAGCACTCGGATAGTAAACGCCAATAAGATTTACGTTTTCTGAGATCACTGGATGCTTTATTGCGCATCGGAAGTAATTGTGCACGTGACAGCTACTGCCCTGAAATCACTGTATCTCAGCATATGGGGTATATGCAAACAGTTCTCTCATTATTTTTCTTGAAAAAGATATTGCTGTTTTTCCTACAGAATGAGTTATCAGGTCCCAATATTTGCAATTACCACTGTTATTTATTTCTTAACAGTGTTTTGCCCTTCAACTAGTGTAATATTGTGTAGCATGTATAAGCACACTGGAACTGAGAAAATTGATACCAAGGAGTTTTGTTCTTTCTCCGAAGGTTTCTCTCGGGCTTTGTTGTGCTGGTGTGCTGCTTAAAAACAGTCCCTTATACTTGTTACACGTTTCGTGTACTTTAATGATTCTCTGAGTAGGTTGGCATTTAGCTTGAACATTTATTCTGCTTAACATTTTCCTCGCTCTTCTGCTTTGATAGCAGCGGCGACCCAAAGACGAAACAAGCGTACGGCACACCATCACCAGGCTGTTGCAACATATATACAATCAGCTGCCAACTTAACCGATCGAAGTATGTATTTTTGTTCTCATACCTGGCTATGTTCTTAAAGAAACATTGTGTTCTTTAAAGAAACATTGTGCTGTGGTAATCACAAAATAGTAATCCTTCAGTGAGACGCGTTGCTCTTTGCAGTAATAAGTATATGGACTGCCTGTCTGATCAGTCAGCTGCTTGCACGCGTCACCAATACAAAAAATGCCATAGAATGTTTGTTTTGTTGTTATTTGCATGCTGAACACTTTGCCAAAAGCAATATCCTTTACCAATAACAACGCTGCAACAAATAAACTAGAATTTCTACAAGACAACACTTCTGCAGCGAGTATGACGTCCGGGTGCTATTGTCGCAAAATAGTTCGGAAGACTCAGCTCTAGTTGCTATCTACGCAATGTAATTATTGTGTAGATTGTGGCAGCACAAGACACCACTCATATAGTAATCTTGATGCATAAGTGTACGTAGCGAAAGCGAGGCACACTAAGGGTCTCAGCCTTTGTCGGCAGCCCCAATTTTCGGCACGTTTATTTATATCGTACTTTGTTTGGTATCGGTTACCTCGCTATGGTACTGACTCCAGGATTTGTGCACCGATTTCTTAGGCATATCTTGAAGATAGTGTCGCGATGATTATAAATTTTACTGGGAAGACCTATGAAGCCGATGCACCATACAATAAACCGCAAAAAAGAAGGCATATTTTTATTTAGAACAATTGTGCTCATGATGGGTCTATTTGTTGCACTGGATATCTTAAAGAACCGTTTGCTCTTTATGTGACAGTTGTGCAGAGAACCGTTAACAGCTAGTGCCTTTGTACAGGCACTTGAGATAGAAATATTTACCAACTACGCGCGAATACTGTGCAAAGAATGCGGCGTTTTCACACACTGCAAATGACCGCTGGCAGACCAACTGGGTAATCTGTAATTCTGTCGTGAGGACACGAATTATTAAGGGAGTCGAGAAAGTGCCGACGCACTTACTTCGCGTTCATGCACAATGGCGGCAACGTATTAGAGCTTGAGTTCTCATGCCATTAGGTTCACCCTACGAAACAAAAAAAAAACACTCCGCTATAAGGTTCTAATTACACCCCAGTGGTGATGACAATCTACATTAAATGTGGGATAAGAATAACGACCTACATGTTGGGAAAGAAAAATACCATATTATGCTTATTTTAGATGTAGTCGATCACAATTTATACCGCAAGACTCAAATTCTAGTAGGAGTTCATATTCCTGATAATGCGGTTCAATATATTGCAAATGTGGAGCACCTCACAGTGGATGAGTTGGAGTTCATTGCGTCGCAACCTCACCTGCTTTCTTGTTCGGCACTGTGAAGTCTTAACAAAAGTTTGAGGGATTCTCTCTGTAGGGATTCTGGTAGAGAGTAAGAGATATTACGGTATTTAGATGACAGGTCGAACACCGATAAGATCCCCAAGTCTACAATAGATACTAATTTACCTGCAGGAGTTACGCACAAGAAAACTAACGGGTGATATAAGGTGCCTCTACAAATCGTGCATTTTTATTGATGGTGAAGACACCAAACCAGTATTGTTTGGCGTCTGATAAAGAAACAGACCTTCCTCTTCTCGTCCATGAAATAGTTAAGCAGGCATAATTTTTCCAGAAAGCTATCTTTAAAATATTTTGCATTTTTTGAGTTCGCCATGAACATTTTTTATACATAGGAACTTTTGCAGTAAGTCAATACTACCGATACTGGAGAGGACATTTATGTACGATGACTGACACAACGAAGACATTATGTACTGATGACGCAGTTTGTGCACGTACGCAAATTAAACACCGTGGAATATTAACGATAACATTGCGATATCATGAGGAATCGCTTTATTCGAGTCGAGCTCGAGCTGACACACGCTGATGATAATATACACAGGTGAGAAAGTTGCACAAATGATGATGATACGTCCAGTTGACAAAGAAGAGTCAGTGACTGCGCTCGCAATATGATCTTCCAAAATGGAGACTATTCGCAAACACAAGTCATGTAATTGCGCGCCCAATATTTTGCAGCTTGGCGTTGCTGGATAACACATGTAGCGTAGTGCTGTTTCAGGCTACAAACAAGCGTGATGTGGTGAAGTGTTAGTATATTGTTCAGCAAACAAAATGTTGCGTTGAAGTTTCTAGCGGAGGTAGGGGTTTTCTGCCAGTTGAAAATGACAACAGAACATTCCATCGGGACAACAGAAATTGCGGTTAGAACAAGATATCTCTGTAGCTACTGCATATTGTTGTGCAAAAGATGCGCATACTTTGTCCTGAGGAGAGAAATTAATTTTGTTGCGTTCGTAGTGTTACAACGGAGAGCCGAAATACTACAACTAATGTTTGTTCAGTACCGCTGAAGAATGATTTGTCACAACTGGTACTCACTGTCACAACATAAATGCCACTGAACTAATGCGAAAAATGTATCGTCGCACTGATAAGTCTTCTGAGACAACCAATTTTCAACGTACCCTCTCGACAGACAACAGGGTAGCAACAGCGTGCCGTGTCCCAACCTACGCAGAACATTAGGGCTTTTCGCCGTCGTACGGCATTGTCTTTTTCAGCATGATTTCTTAACCACGCAACGCACGTCTGCGAGCTGAGCCAAAGGCTGATAATGTCAAGTGTCTATATGCTTATCTACTACTCTTGAAGGCACACTGAACAAAAACGTGAAATGAGTTCAACTGGTGACGCTCTGTTTCAGCTAGATCTGTTTGGTTTATTTGTACGTCTATAGACGGGTAATTAACGCATAACACGAAGATCACTGTGATGTTTTCTAAAGTTTGTGTCAACTCCGCAACGCCATGGTAGCGTAAATCTGACGGCCAGGCTTAAAACACATTTTTTTAGAGTTCCTTATCATAAATATGCATTATACTTTCAAGTACGGTGATTCTATTTTTATATTTAATAAATAGTTGTCTCACGAGATTTGTACAGAATATGTTGTCATATAGCGTGTGCACATATTTCTGTTTGACGCAGCAAAATTTCTTCATTTGCAACTTTTTTCTTAGCTTACCCGGGTACTTGTCATCGTGAAAATGAGTTTCTCAGTATTGCAGCAAGATCATCGACTTACACAGTTTATATACTTGTTCCTATCAGCGACCCTTCATATTGGCTACAGTAATCGGCATGAATTCATTTTTCAATATGCATGGTTTCTGTAATATATCTAAATGTAAACACAGAAAGGATTGCGCTCGCCTTTATTCGAACAAGTATTGCGCACCTCCTTGCCCACCGAACTGCGTCCCTGTTGGACATTTTGCGTATACAAGTTTCAATTTGAAGTATGGCGAACTCTCCGGGATACGCGCTTTATTGAAGACAAAAATTATTCTTTAATAGCCGATAGAGATTGTGGCGTCAAGATTTTGCACACGCGTTGGTAGGCAATCAATGAAATCGGTGCCTCTTACGATAAAAAAAAGACCTATGCGGGGGGACTCAGCAACCTTGCATGAAACACTTTATTTTCATGCTTTGCACAATTTAAAGCTGTATTGGAAAACGTGAGCAATATATGATATTGGTAATGGTTGGTGATCTGAGAACAGTCCGCTGTTTCTTGTTGGGCGCCGTCGCGCAATCGTCTGCTGGCATCGCCATTAAGAGAGGCCACGGAAAGGCTGAGCCGCAGTCGGTGCAGCTTTCGAACCGAGGAAATACGGCCGTTTCTTGCGTTATCCAGCGCCAAACGGTCAGTTAACCTCAGTGTGCTGCCACAAATCGACGAGAACGCAATATCGGAGCTCTGGGCGCTTCTAAACTCACTCGGAAGGTAGCTGTACGAGGCATATCGCTTCGAAAAACCGAACAGCTGTTCTCTAGTAGCGTGTGCTTCTGATCTGAGGTAGGCGTTCAAGAAAAGTGCTGATTGCAGAGATGATGTGACTCTGAAACTTCCAAGATAACCTTGCACAGCAATGCATTACTGTATTTCCCACTACAAATATGCTACGGAGGCGTGCATTATCACGCGCCGCGCACAATTTCGAACAGCATAAGAGTGCCTGGGATCAGTGAAAGGATGAGTGCTATGATCTACCTAGAGTTACTGTTTATGCTACCTTTAGGTAGCAGAGTTGCTCGCCTGTCTTCCAAACGCCGCTAGCAGCCATGCTTTGCGGAGAAGCTGACGCTCGGTAAAATTTTTGTATTTGTCGACGCAGCCGCTGCAGAGAACGGGATTGACAGTTGTCATGAAAAGTCAAGTTAATCACCGGTCTTCGAGACGCCAAACATGCCGATTGGTGACACGGTAGGAATGTCGCTTGTCAAAAGGGAGTGCAATTTCGCCGCATATCTGTGGTTGCTAGTCAGGCCTATGCGCAACACTGGTTCCTAAAGGTCGCATACACACCAACTCTAGATCTACCCAACTAACAGCTCCATCTTTAGCACGGCTCCGAAACTTGATCCGTGTTCGCAGCACACGCTGACTGAAGGAGCAAAAGAAAAAAAAATTGGCCGCGTATCTGCGTGCTTCGCTGCAAATGTGGAAAGACGATCGCTGTCATTGATAAAATAGAGTAGGCACTGCGTGAGATAGGGACGCCATCTGGCAGTGGCATCGGGAAACATGAGCTTGATGCAGAACCCCGGGCCACTGCCAGGTGGCAGCACCATATCGTCGGCAGAGGGATTTTTCATGCATAGCGTCGCATTTTCAGCGCAGCGTAACAAACACTAGGGTCTTTAGAATTACGTATCTATGTATTTTCTAGTAAAGCAACACACCACCTAATACTTGCGCATTTATGTTGCGCTTCAGATATGCATAATATTTGCTTTTTGATTGACAATGTTCAGTAAATGGTTGAACTTTGGCCGGGTGGCTGAACCATGTGGCAGGCAGACAGACAGGCAGAAAGACATACAGACAGACCAAAATTTCTGCGTTGAAGTGTCCTAAGGAAGATTATCGTCTTTATTAAAACCGGGAGGGATGAGGTGGTGTTAAGCGAAGGGCAGACGTAGCGTGCGGAATATGTACTTCAGCACACAGTGCCTTGTGAAGCTTGTAAAGCGATGGCTGTGTAGATCTTTGCGATCGGGTGCCGAGGGGCGGCACTGATTTACCACGGACGCGCGCAGCAGCGTCTGTGGCGCATCTTACACGCGTTTATATACGTAAATTCTTGCTTTCGTCGATCTGCAACACCGGCAGCCGAATTTGATGAATCATGCTGTCTCGTGCGTGTGCGACGTTGACCGTCTGTTTTAAAATGCATAAATCGTTATATATCGCCCCGAGCATGGGATGATATTGCGCTATACAACTGTGTGTGTGCCCCCCGTGAAACGGATGAGGGCAAGGAAGTGAAAAGAGATGATAAGTCGTCTTTCCAGTGAGCGTTTGTGTTCGGCGTCATGGTGTCCCGCTAGACAGAGGTCCCTTGTTATTGATAATAACGTGACATTTTCTGGTGCAGTTGCTGGGTTGTGTATGCACTGCGACGAGCTGGAAGATCCCAGCAATAGTGACGCCTTGGAAGATGAATCTGACTTTCGGCGTAGCCGGCGGCAACTAGGCCTACCCCTTGAATTCGACACTTACACAACACTGCAGAAGTATGGCAAGTGCGGGGACAAAGGTGCAACAGACATCCACTCCACCTTCTCCGTGGTATTTCAACGCCACGCGAACTCTGAGGCCGTTTTATGGTGACGCTTACGAGGAAGTCGACTACTGGCTTGACGACTATAACCGTTTCGCCAGCGTCAACGAATAGGACGAGCGCCGCAAACCTCGATATAACTACTTATACCTCGAGGACTGAGCACGCATTCGGTTTGAAAACCGCGAAGCTACCATGGCGAACGGAAAAAAGCGGCGAAGGGCGGGCTAGTTGGTACGTGTACCACTACGGCTTCCATCATAATCATATCGTAGTTTTGGGACGTTAAACCCCACATATTATTACGAGAGCGTTTAAGAAAGGCGACGTCAGATAGGCTGGGTTGCATCTGTGCTTGGCGCAATGTACGGCAAGATTGCTTCCTGTACCGGTTTTTAAAGAATTAGCATCTTCTCGCAACCGATCACTGATGTACCACCCATTCTGTCCCACATACACCTTGTCGCATGAACGTCGAATCTCATAAACGACGCAAGTCGCACACTTGGTGAACGTTTTGGTGTGTAGCTTGGAGCACGTGGAAATTCATTTTCCTTTTTCATTCACGAGCCGGCACATGCAACCCAGCTTGGTGGGCGCCGAGAACATTACGTGGACGCCCCCCCCCCCCCCCCCCCCTTCCCGCGCGTCCGGCTGCCTTCTTGATGCTATCCGACACCCCGTGGAAGTAAGAAATGACCACGACATTGGAAATGCCTTCGCTATATCTTTCAGAACAGCGCCCATGCACCTCCATGAGTAGAATTGCCGCCAACAATGTGAGCAGATAACGTGGGAGTCCGGCAGCCGTCAACCTCTCGATTTGGCGTGAAAAGCTGGGCTGGACGGGGTGTGCGCATGAACGGAATAATGCATTTCACGTGGCAGATATGGCAATGCCTCTTTTCACCGTCTTTGAATAAGCCGGCCCTAAAGGCAACAGGCTCCTTTTTTGAGCGGGGCGAATATTCCCAACAAACATGATCAGGTAGAAAATGAGGAACAAGGTCAAGGTACCGTCTGCTGTCATTCGAGGAGAGCTCATTGGTGAGCTTGAGTGAATGCAGAGCATTACCAAAACAATATGAGGACGTTTGAGCTATCCCTGGGGGCCCGCGCCTGGGAAACTAGGAGTAGCGATCTCCGGGGGATGAAGCCGTTGTTGATCGATCGTTAAACGTCCCTCCTCCGAACTGCCTGCCGACATCCGATGACTCCCTTTTGCAGACGTATACCACCAACAACAAACGTGTATGTGTATCTCCATTCTTGTGGAGAACCACCGGGTAACTGCTCTGTTAGACACGGGCGCCGATTATTCTGTTATCAGCGCTGACCTAGTTGCTCAATTCAGAAAGGTAACGACACCTTGGGGACATAACCTAACGTCCGGACAGCAGGAGGTAACCTGTGGACACCGCTTGGGAGCTGCGCCGCCTGGCTCCAAATCCTGGAGTCAACTTACATTGCTTCTTTTGTAGTGTTGCGCGAAGGCCCCCCGAAGAGCAATCCTTGCTGTGGCTTTCCTCCGCGAGCCCGGAGCCATTATTAACCTTCGAGGCCTGTTTATAACGTTTTCTGACGGCCATGGGCATGGACAAAAAGACACGCACAAAATAGCACTTCCAATTGCTGACGGCGTCATCACATTTCCGCCGCGAAACAGCATGTTGGTAACTGTGGAGAGCTACTGCGATAATAGCGATACCGGTATCCGGACATTCAAAACAGTGTCGGGTTGTACAATCATTAGTCCATTACCTGTCCGAAATTGGCCTTGCCGAAAGGCTCTAATGATCGTATAAGTCATATAGGAAAAGCTTAACTTACCTGACACCCTAATTGTAAATACTTTTGTCAGGTTCACAAGCACCGTTCTTATTTGTTTATATTCTTTTTTCTCATTCCTTTCTTCCCTCTCTTCTGAAATCTTTTAGTCCCTTTCCCCATCCCTATACAGAGTAGCATGTCAGCGCTATATAGACGCCGGCAAAAATCTCTGTTTTTCTAATAAAGAGTCTCTCTCTCTCTCCAGGTATCCGAAGGGGAACCTGTTGGTGCTCTTGGCCCGGCAGATCTGCGTCGCCCGCGGTATCATACAACTGAAGCGTAGGATGACTCAACTTTTGATCTGTATTTCAGCGGCGAGTACCAACACTTGGCAAAGCGAACAGCGATAGCTCACTTCGAAGCCTTTGGCGACGAACTATTTTATACGATTACTCCGATTGCCGCAGCCACCGAATCTGACATTGCAGCGGCCAGTACAGTCGATCTGAATCTGAAGCTCTCATGAGCGCAGAAGGTGCAGACACGCGCTATTTTACACACGCTTAGCTACTGTTTTTTGTCCGCTTCAAAAATCAAGCAGATCTTAACCGCGAAGCACCGCATTGTAAAGAACCCTACTGAACGGCCAGCACGACAGCAGGCCTACCGAGTGTCGCCGAAAGAACGAGAGGTGATACGTTCTCAAGTGAAGCAGATGCTCGACGACGACGTAATCCAACCATCAAAGCGTCCATGGGCGTCCCCCGTCGTACTTGTAAAAAAAGAACGGCACTCTTCGATTTTGCGTGAATTACCGGACCATCAACAAAGTGACGAAAAAATCCTCTTCCACGCATAGACAATCCACTAGATCGACTTCGACATGCACGATATTTGTCATCAATGGATCGGCGAAGCGGCTACTGGCAGGTCAAGTTCGATGAACGCAACCGGGAAAAAACAGCGTTCGTAACTCCCGATGGCCTCTACATATTTAAATGGTACCGTTCGGACTGTGCTCTGCTCAAGCAACATTTCAAAGGGTGACGGCTACCGTGCTGTCAGGTCTGAAGCGGGAGTCGTGCCTCGTCTACCTAGACGACGTCGTTGTTTTTCGCAAATATTCTAGCCCCATTGACAGCCATTTCAGCCCGTCTTCGCCGCAATTCGCTGTACAGGAGAAATTCCACTAAAACCGGAGAAATGCCATTTCGGCTGCGAAGAACCGAACTTCCTAGGCCACCTTGTCAGTCTCAATGGCATTCGACCAGACCCTGACAAGAAAATGGCGATGCTACATTATCTCCACTTACCCACAAGCGTGACGTGCGCCGAATTTTAGGCCTCTGCGCATACTACAGGCGCTATGTGCAAAATTTCGTGAACATCGCCGAACCCTCCGCCGGCTTAACGAAAGGGACATTACTTTTGTCTGGGGTTCCGAGCAACGAGGCGCTTTTTCTGAGATTCAGCAGTGCCTCCAGACTGAGCCCTTACTAGGACACTTTGGTGAAGATGCCGCCACTAAACTGTACACTGATGCAAGCAACATCGGTCCTAGCGCAGTTCTCGTCCAGTGGGAAGACGGCGTCGAACTTTCCATCGGCTATGCTAGTATCATTCTGTCATCTCGGGAAGCTAACTACTCCACCACGGTGAAGGAATGCCTTGCTGTTATCTGGGTGATATGAAAGTTCCGACCGTATGTCATCTGTTGGCCAGCCAACAGATGACATGGTGGTTTGTAACGACCGTACGGACGGCCAGTCCCTGCCGGGTCGTTACAAACCACCATGTCATCTATTGGCTGGCCAAGCTCAAAGACCCTTCAGGGCGTCTCGCTAGGTGGAGCTTGCTCCTTCAAGAGTTTGACGTCACAATCGCCCACAAGTCTGGCTGGAGGCATACAGTTGCCGATTGCCTTTCTCACGCTCCACTTGCTACGACATCAAGCGATCGCGATATCGACGGCCATTTTCTTTGCGCTGTCAGTGAATCTGAATTGGCCCAACAACAGCGCAATGATGCCGAGCTTGGACAACCTATTCAATACCTTGAAAGCCGGAGCTCGAGTCCAACGCAGGTATTCGCTCGTTAAGGATCAGTCTGCCTTCGTAACAACAGCCTCTACAAAAAGATCTTGAAACCTTATGCAGCTGCAAACCTGCTCGTTGTTCCATCAGTGCTACGTGCTGACATTCCAACTGCCTGTCACGATGAGCCTTCGTAAGACCACTTGATATTCGCGCGTACTCTTGCCTGGATTCGCCAACACTACTACTGGCCAAAGCTCACCCGGGATGTGAAGCACTATGCAAAAAGGTGTAACGATTGCCAGTGCCATAAAGCCCCACCTATGCGTCAGGCTGGTTTTCTGAAGTCTGTTGCTCCGCTGTCACAGCCGTTTGAACAAATAGGCATGGTCGATCGCGGTCGCAACTGACTATTTCACGAACTACTGCAAAACGAAAACCCTTAAACGAGGCACTGGCAATGACATTGCGTACTTTTTCATGAACAACATCGTCTTCTGCTATGGAGCGCGAGCAGTTGTCATCACTGACCACGGCACAGCTTTTACAGCGGAAATGGTGCAAGACGTCAGAAAGCTTGGCGGAACCGCCCATCGCAAAAACGACCTCATACACGAACCAACGGTCTTACAGAAAGATTAAACAAGATGCTCGCGGACATGCAATCTATATACGTTGAACAAAACTACAAAAACTGAGATGACGTTATACTATACATTAATTGCGTTTATAACACTTCGGTACAAGAGCCTTTAGGATTCACCCCTTTCGTTTGCTTCAGGGCCGACAAGCAATTATGATGCTCGATTTCATGCTCTTACCCGACATGCGTGACATTACCACCGATGCGAAGAACTTTATCTGGCTCGGAGAGCAGGTAGATATTGTGTGTGCGTGTGCGCGCGCGCGCGTGTGTGTGTGTGCGTGTGCGTGTGCGTGTGCGTGTGCGTGTGCGTGTGCGTGTGCGTGTGTGTGTGTGTGTGTGTGTGTGTGTGTGTGTGTGTGTGTGTGTGTGTGTGTGTGTACCGCGACGATGTTTTTTTTTTTCGGAAGAAGGGCAATGCCACGAGCATGGGATGAAATTGCACTGTGCGACTGTGTGTATGTCCCACCGTGAAACAGGGAAGAGGAGAAGGAAATAAAAAAGATGATGAAGTGGTGTTTCCCATGACCGTTTGAGTTCGGCGTCCTGGTGCTCCGCTAGACAGAGGTTCCGCGCTATTCAAAATAACGTGACATTACTGTTCTGTAAGTCTAGCTTATATTGGAGGCGAGCAACTAAATTGCACGGAGAAATAAGAACTGAGGAAGAGGAGCGCTGTTGCGCGCCCTGGTCATTTCCGAACCTACCTTCTTCCCGGCTTTGTCAGGGCTCCCTCGTTGCCTGAAAAGCGCATGAAGCAGTGGGAAGTCATCCCAGAACGAAGATAAGTAATCAGCAACTAGCACTGGCATGGCTACGATATACCACTAGTTTCGTTTTTGCGCCTCACAAAACCTGTAATTATCGACAGTCAGCGCTGTACATTTTGAATATCCCTTATAAGGCTATTCTAAAAATATCTTGACTGTTTGAAGAGTTCAAAACTTTTTCAGCAAGTGAAGAAGATCTGTTTTCCAAATCTAATGTGGCGTGAGGGTGATGCACTCAGATGAGTGTTTTACAAGCACAATGGATGTCCACAGCATTGAAACTGCTGTTGCTACCATATACATAAAGGAATAGCCCTTTTGATCTACCTCATCATCATTGCTCAAGAGATGTCTTCCCAGAAACTCAATTGTCGGTGCAAACTTACGATTATGATGGCACTCGAAGCCAGGAAGACGGGTGCCACAATAGCCCCGGAATGAGATAAGCCAATGTGTACATTGAGCGCCACGCTTCACACTGGAACACCAATTCCTGATCGAAGATAATGCGCGTGGCATTCAAGTCAAAGCTAAGTGCTAAGTGCTGTTTGGGTATACCTTTTAACACGAAAGTGTTTTATGCCGGGGCCCACCATGATTTCAGTGACGCATTTCCGTCACGGAAATGACGTCGAAACAATGCACGTGATCAAAAGTCAAAGAAAAATGTTCCGCCACCGGGAGTCGAACCTACGACCTCTTGGTCCGCAAGAAGAGATACCGGGCACGCTATCCACTGCGCCGCGGTGACATACTCGGTAGGCATTACAAACGCGCCTTTTATATCTACCATTGTCCTCTCGCAGTGCTCTTGCTAAAGTGAAGTTATGCATCATATCTGTGAAAGCTATGATTAGTTTCTTCAGAGCATCGTTTCTACGCGTACGTGCCATTCGGCGCCTTTCGAATAGGAAAAGTGTAATTTTGTCGACGCATTAACACACTGACAGGTGGTGACCTTACCCCTAGCGTCGGCGTCGCTCATAGCATCCATCCATACCAAAAGTAGCTCAGCGACGCGCGAGTGCTTAGCGTGACCTAACTCCGTGTTCCCAACTTACACATCGCCCCGCGAAAAATCGCCGTCGGCCAACGGGGAAGACGCGACGCGCGTTGCGTTTCCCTTTGGTCGGGCAGTTGTTCAGTAACTCTATGCCCCGAGCAGGTGACCTTAGCCGAAATTCGGCGTCCAATCAATGATGCTCTTTTGGCTGTCACACCGCTTTCTCTCATTCCGCTCTCACCATACAGCTACCACAAGTATATATGACCACAAGGGTTTGTTTAATCATTGCTCATACACGTTGGTCGTCGGGATACACATCCAAGCGTCAACGTGGATGCATCCACGGTAAACGGTGCTACAACTGTCAAACACCAAGAGACATTCTGCAAGCTCTTTTATATCAATGTACAGAACACATTCAACACTTCTGTTAGGACACATTTCACTTTCGTGTAATACCGATTCCTACGACAGACGGATCAAACACGCTTTTTCCATTGGCAGAGAGGCTTATTGCAGAGCATCCGCCCATGCCAACTCGCCCAACTTACCACTCTTCCGCCCAAGCTGGTAAAAGCACAAGAGTGCTCCCTTGAAAACCTAAGGAAAAGACATGCATAAGCAGTGTTCCGACAATTGATTGTCATTACGAGGGCCTAATAAAGAATCCTCCCATGAGAACCTAAGGGTAAGACATGCATAAGAAGTCTTCCGGCCACTGATTGGTGATTACGGAAACCTAATTCTTTCGATAATGTGTGTACCTCACCTTGCTGTCGTTTTGACTTCATATATGATTTGGGAGGCCAAAGATTCTGTGCCGCACCCGAATACGTGTCACTGTTTCAAGCTTCTTCTCGGCTGCAGTGCCATTTGTGGCAGAACAGAAAATTTTCCCTTCGCTGAACAACAGAAAGTTTGTTCAAGAAGGGCACTAGTATGCAATAGTTGCTCATAATGGAAAGCATGCAACCTTAGGCAAGGGAGCGAAACGGAGGAGCCTGAGCATTTCTGTGCACATGTAAGGTTCGATGACGTTGTTAAAGATGTTTTTGAATGGTTTTGCAGAGAATCCAGAGACTTGAGGTGCGCCTGCCGGTTTAAGAAAACACTAAGGTAAACACTTGCGGAGTACATGTGACCCCTAAACTACTTCAGCCTACACTCGGACGAGCATCTTTAGCCATCGTGTAACATGCTAATTGCGCAAAATACCATCGCGTAACATACCGTAGTCGATATGCTTTTATATTATAAAATGGATCCTAATAGCGTTTTGCTGTCGCCATGCTTCTCAGTCCAGGAAATCACTAAAGGCCAATCTTTTAAATTCCAAACACGTCACAGGGCAGCCGCCATCGGGATCTCAAAATAGTACAAGCTGTGGCCGATGCGTGAACAAATATTGTTGTAAGGTATTAATCAAAAACATAAGCAGCACTGAAGCGACAACCGTGACAGACGATCCACTAAAATAATTCCAGGTGCGCTTTGTATTTATGGATGAAGAACATCTACTTTTTAGAATCGGCTACATTATACTACCAGACCTTTGGTAGCTTTAGCTTAACGATCCACCCACGCAGTAAGTCGTCATAAAGCATGAAGACGTGAAGAGCCAGCAAGCATTAAAAAAACTCATGATAGAGGTCGCACCCTTCGAGGTCTTCGCTGTGGATTCCTATGGGCAGTGACCAGCTAGGAAGTAAGCCAGTCCTTGAGAGAGCTATTGGATTCGATGTTATTCAGGTACCAATTTTACTTTCAAATATTTATTTTCAATGGATTGGACTAAAGGAAGATCACCAATATTCCCTGTGATTTTCTTTCACATAGGACTGTGACAATTGATATTGGTATTTTGTGGCTGCAGAGGATATGCGAAAGAACAAAAAAATCTAGGCAAAAACATTATTTGCGCTATATTACTGAACGGCAAAATGTGACGTGCAACTCTTCACCTTGCAGGACGGCACCAAAGACACCAAAATAGTCGTAGAATGTAAACATCTTTGTAATTTTTACTGTATTGAAGAAGAATCGTCGGCCTTCACGCGGTACGTATATTTTCGTTCTCATGCACAACTTCGATCTCACTTTACAGGTGGGGTGGTCTGTTTATGTAGAGTGGCCGCCAAGACCTACACGTGATTGAAGAAACACTGCTTCTCGACATATGACGCACTCCACACGTGAATTACATTTCTAAATTGTAGCGCTAAAGCACGTTTACACAGTAAGAAACAGAAACGACGAATATTTTTCTTTTTTTTTATTTGCGACATAGACTTGCCCTTAGGGCAGAATATTTGTTCTGTATATTTGTATTAAATGTACGCCGTTAGGTCGGTGTTATGTATGAAGTGGAGCAGTGTCTTGTGGAATGTGTTGTCATGTATCCATCGGTCATAACTGTTTGTGTCACTGCAGTGAAGGCCAGCTTGCAGGAGATGACGGTAGCGTTCCGACTGTAACCCTTGGCATGTCCATATAAGATGGTATGCATCTGCTTGCATCACTGGAACAGAACAGTACGGGCATATAGCGCCGACTGGTAAATGCGACCAGCTTCACGTTGAGATAACAGCCGGCGTAAGGGCCACCCCTGCCCGAAGCCTCCTAAGTACGACTTCCTCCGCCCTAGTAAGATGAACGGGGAGAGAGCAGACACACGGTAGGATAAGAGCACGTGTATCCTGCCGGAGGAACATTTTTTACGGGCACGGAGTGTGTTTAGGGCTTGAGGTAGAAAGGGAATAGATGGAAGGTCTGCATTAGGAGGGCAGTGTGCCTGTTGATCAGCAGCAATATTGTTAGGGTTCGCAGCAAGGCCTTGAATTCAGTGTACCCTGACGCAAGTGGCTGTATTGCGATTTATCTTGTGTATGGAAACACCAAAGAAAAAAACAAAGAAAGCTGCCCAGCTCCGCACTTCCTTCAGGCTTGCCACCACAATTGTGAATTAATTTGTTTTGGAATACGTAACGATTTACGCTGCTTTCGTTTTGATTACGGCTGCGAGGCTTCGAAAACTTGGAGGACGCTTAAGCTTCGCTTTCAAGAATAAAACTCGATAACGTAGTTTCAAGCCGCTTGCATTCCCATCTCAATCACTAGCCTAACTTGAATGCCTATGCAAGTCATGCCCATTGCCAGAAGTATTTTTTTCCGGGAGAGGAGGGGGAGGGCACTTGCTGCAGGCTTCGACTGTGTTTGAAAAAATCTCGGCTTCCATTATTTATTTTCGGTAAACCCTCTACTCCTACCGCAACAGGCCTGCTGCTACTACAGTTGCGAGATGTGCACTACGCCACAATTCTACCCTCTGCGGATGGGCGAGAACCCACGGCAGCTCTGTAAGGCAACACGCACCATTGCGCAACTCAGAAATTCTTTGATGCTTCTGCTGAACATGAATAATTATGCCTACGTGCATTCTAATTGGTACGACTTTAAACCAACCACTTGTTGCGCAGTTCACATGTTTTGACGGCTAGTGCGATTATATGCACCTTCCCCGCAATATTACATGCGTTAACGAGGCTCGTCGAAAGCAAATGTCCTTCTTACTGGGATTTTCGTTTTTCGAAACACTTTCAAGCAACGAGTTCGCTCCGTGGTAGAGCAACTTCTTGTGACGCAGAAGTATTTGCTTCAGTTCCCACTCAAACCGAAGTTTCTGTTATTGGTTAATTTGCATCTATCTCGAAAATTTTCTCCAGGACAGCGCTGGCTTTTCGTTCGCAACCGACGACGCCGACACAGGAATTTCTGAGAAATGAGCTCTTAAATGATAACGCGTTAATATTGACGCCAGATATTCACTCTACCGGGTCAACAGGGATAAAGTGAGAAATAATAGTCATCCAGCAGTTAATACCACGCAATTACCTGCTATGAAAAGATCTGCATACTGAAGCCTGACTCAGATATTAAGTTTTATGTGCTTATCCATATCAATCCTAAATGAAAGAGGGGTTATTATAGGCAACATAATTTCTGTATTAGAGAGTATGAACGAATTGTGTAGATGAAATTTGTATATATGTATCTGGGGTATTTTTTCAAAAAAGAGCCAAATGCAGAAGCCGAAA
Source organism: Rhipicephalus appendiculatus (assembly GCA_030522465.1). Lineage (NCBI taxonomy): Eukaryota > Metazoa > Arthropoda > Arachnida > Ixodida > Ixodidae > Rhipicephalus > Rhipicephalus appendiculatus. The sequence goes on from JALIZH010007951.1 coordinate 61,735, forward strand.
CTGGGCTAAATTTCGCGGGAGCGTAAAGCGCCCCCTAAGTATCGTTAACTTCTAACACATTTGGAACAAAACGGGGCGATTCCTGACTGTCACATGGAATAAAAAAAAGGCAGTTTCTAATCAAAAATAGGCTAAAGCTTACATCTCTTTCAATAAAATAGAGCCACATTCAATAAACCATCGCTGCGTCAACAATCGTGACCAAAACAACCAACATAGTTTGATCTAATGCGTTTCATTTGTGTCCTAGCTTCTTTGCTATTGTGTTTACATTCCACAATTAGTTTTTCTAGCGCGGGTTGGCACTTATTGAAGGACATGATATTATAGTGTAAAACTCGAACATAAAGAGTAAGAGGCCGAGTTTCCTACTTCTTTTTGCCTCTAAGTGTTTCTTTTGGATTTTAGCGCTACAGTATGATGTCCTTCCTTCGCTCCGAGATGGTATATTCGAAATAAAAGACATATGAAACGAAGATATTGGGCACTAACATATTCCTTGAAGAAGAAGTGGTCCGAAACGGCATGGAATAAAGCGAGGTCAGAAGAAGAAGTGCTGGACCAATTTTCAAGGCCTTCAATAGATGCCAAGACAAGAAAACGCTGCCGACAGTCTAGAATAGTGCACCTTTTGCTAGGAAGGAACACTCGCTCTTAAAGTCTAGTCATCGCCTTTACGCACGTGCCACGAATGATGGAGCCAACGGAAGCACAAGGATGATGTTAATTTTATCGGAAAATATTGCTATACCGTACACTGGAATCGTTTTAGGCTCCTTTTGCGAGCTAATTAAAGTCCAAATGAAATGTTTCAATCCATGCGAGCCAAATACACATTTTACTCCTGAATACCGACGACAGTGGGCTTTGTAGATTTTAGCCGCAATATAGACTTGAGGTATTTAGAGTAGAGGAACAGACTGGAAAAAAAAATTGTTGGAGCAGGCCCGACCATATTGTCAGAAGCAAAACAGTTCGGTTTTCTCTGTTTCACTTGAAGTGCATTTGGCTCTTCTTGAAAAAAGAAAACGCCGCATAGATCAAGGCCATTTAATAACAGCGGAGCCTACTCATCAAAATGAAATTCACCGGACAATAACCATGTGCAGCAGCACACATGGCATGCAGCCCTGAATCATGATAGAAAACTTGCCGCTGTCTCTAAAGTGAAAGTGTACAATCATTGCATATTGCGGGTACTGACGTTTCGGTTGAAAGTTATATGGTAACAAGGAAATTCAAGAAATATATTGACGGCCAGAGTGTGATGAAAAGGAAAATGGTAGGCATAAAAATAAGACGTCGGACGACAGCGAATTTGACAAGAGAACAAACTGGGGAGCCAATATTCTATATTACAGTTAGAGAAAGAGTGGACCTGAGATGGCAGCGTAATGCGTGAACCTCATAAGCAGTGGTCAGCAATCGCGATTATGTGAAGACAAACAAAGCACTTCCGCTTGCGCTTAATTATCCACGAATGTGTAAAACGGGCGAAGTTGGCGGGGAGTTCAATCACGTAATTAAATTTTAAAGATTAGCTGGTATAAAATATAATGAGTTAAGACAAGGCAAGGTAAATTGGAGACCATTGCGAGAGGCATTCATCCTGCTGGGAACACGAAAAAGGACGAAGGATGGTTATGACGATGAATTCACAAGCATCATAAAACGCGTCGTAGGCAATCATCAGAATAACAGAACTTGGGTGTTCCCGTCGAGGTGCAATTCGCAGTGTCGTTGCTTTCTCGCTAAAGAGCGTGGGTTCCTAAGCACGAAATACGCAGTGTGATTACGCATCCACTTGCTGAAGACAGCAGCGCCGTCCGGCAGTTTCGCAAACACAGTTAATGAAAGCAAGAAACTGTCTTAGTAGTACATGCCATAGACTTATGGCTAAGAACTGCTTACACGAAGTACTTGTTACTTCAGATTCAGCGTGCACCATCGTCAACATGTTCGTCCGACCACAATGGCGAGGATGTGTATCATCCATTGCTCGACCATCCGAAACAAGATACATATAGACGGGGACTAGAACAGGAACTCCACACGCTAAACTCGGAGTGAACATTTCCTTTGACTAAAACACTAGGCCCATGGCCATCAATGATAAACTGCAGAGTGATGAAAGCGCTCCAACTTTTTTTAAGGACACGAAGATTTGTGATGAATATTGAGGGGAATATATTGAAAGTGTGCACCGAGACTGCTTGCTTTGCTGAAATGAGAATTTTTGCACACCGATGGAGGACTGTATACGTGCAAGTCTATTTATTTTGTTTGTTAATATTTATATCGTAATAGCCAAGTGGAAAAGGGTACCCGTCGCCAAGCAATGGTGTCAACAACTCCCTCATTTATTTTTCTATTTCCATATAAAAAAAGAAGATTGCACGAGTCCTTACAGATTTCGTGCTGTTTCGTCAATATTATGAATTTCAAACAATTGGGATAGGTTGGCCAATTATGCGCTACTATTAAAGGGAGATCATCCTTGCTCGAGCCCTAAAATATATGCAGCAGCATGTTGTCTCAGTATCGAGCTGATAGATCAGTTCCTTATTCAGACTTTCAGTGTTCTCCTGTCTGACTTCCTGTGCAGACTAGAAGGGCGAGAGGCGCCATAATTTGAGCGCAGGAGTGTTATAACGTTGATATTTAAGACCAGGGAGCATTCATCGCATAAATGCATCCTACTGGGACATTGAACAGGCACAATTCTCAACGGTAAAAGATGAACTGATGCTTAATGCACTCATGGTGGCTTAATCTTCGATAAAGGACTGTGTGATCAGGAACTTTCATATGATATGTGATACCTTGCTTTGTCAATTTACACCACGTACGAACTGATGCAATAAAGAATAAGCTTGATTTGCTGTGTATCTTTTCGTTTTTACGACTTGAACTTCACTGATTGGGGAATCGATGCTTGTAACTTGTATGCCATCATCTCTTACAGATTATGTTCAACGGAAGAGGATAAAGTAAATGCTAATGAAGTAGGTACTTTGGTAAAGAGCATAAATAAATGGCACGAGTGATAAAAGGCTCAAAGTGGTTCCACGGTGCATATCTATATGCTTACTTTTTGAACCGAGTCTTCACATATTACCGTAATAAAAAAAAATGAGCATTGATTAAGAAAAGTCTTCAACTGGTCTTTACTTATCTGTTTACTGTCACACTAATCTGACGCTGAGATATGAAACAATAGTTTTAGTTTCCGATTGAGAGAAAAAAAGAACGTAATTTTTCAATTTACAGAAAAAACAGTTTGATCAGTTCGTAGTTTTCTTTATGCAACGGAAACCACACCTTCTTCATATCATCGCAAAAATGCCATCTACATTAAGAACTAAAAGCAAAGAGGATGAAGACCACAAGCATCGGCTGGTGCCCACCAGTTTCATGTATTGATAGTATAACCATTTGTGATAATCGTGCTACTTCTATTTGAGTTCAAGCATTCAGGCCAGGTCAGGCTCACGAGATTTAAATTTAGGTGTGCGATAATCAGCCACGACGCTCTGTAGCGAACTCCGCCTAAGCTCTAAGCCAGTGGTCTCAAACACGCGGCCCACCGCGCATGTGACGGTCTTCGTCCCATATTTTTTAGGGGCGAAGCTCCTCATGGCATCACCTGGGCGGTTCTCGGTTGTCGATGCATCCTGAGTAGCCAGTAGCGTCTCCCTTAGCATACAATAGATGGCGCTGTCCCATAGAGATGCATGCAAACTGCAGTTGGGTGACGATATACTAGATGGCGTCAGTGGTTTAGTAGCGTCTCCATTAGCATACAATAGATGGCGCTGTCCCATAGAGGTGCATGCAAGCTGCAGTTGGGTGACGATATACTAGATGGCGAAGAGCTAAACGTACTCGTTAAGACAACCGACGTGACAACTCTGAAAATTCCGGCGAAAGTGAAAGCACAATGCCGAGTGTCTTACGCCAAGCGTAAGGAAGCGGAGATCGAGGGCGCTATCTTCAGGACAATTTCTGCTGTCCTTACAGTAGCATACGCCACTACCGAGGAACCTGGTCCTTCAGGGGGAAACCTGCAACACGTGTCGCGAGTGGCTGCGCAACCTAAAGCACACATTCGATACCTGCGAATCATACTATGAACGCTGCCGCCTCCTGACATTGCTCCCTGTGAACCTTTCTCATCAAGAAATTCCAGAAATGATTCCATCCGCAACTCGGCACCTCATTCGGAAATCCAGAAAATACAGACACCCGGGTGTGTTCAAATCCGAACCTCTACACCAGATCGAAGCTGAAGCCAGAAAACATACAGGCAGCAGTGAAATACTATACTGACGATGAGCTCAACTCCACCCATTAAAGCCCAAACAAGAAAGATTTCATTGCAGTTAGTTCTAAAGGACAAAAAGAGTGCGTTTCAAAACGGCTGATGACCAGGGCCATTCGGGAAACATTTCGTCTACAGCGGCTCACCCTGACACAGGGATCGAGCTCACGAAGTTCTCCTCCTTGAGGCCGAAATGGGTTGAATGCACAAGGTTGCTTCACCAGGAGCAAGATACGCACAAGTGCTTGAGTGACGTTTGTGACTGTCTAACTTGTCTATGACTTGTGACTATGACTCCCTGTGTATACAATAGGGGTAAATACAGTGAAATCTCGGTGATACAAACACCGCTCGTACGAATTTCGGGGTGATACGAATTTTTCTTTGGTCCTGGCCAAGGCCCATTGACCTGTAATGTAATAGAGTACGGCTGTTGCGAACCGATTTTCACCCCGCGACGTTTGATACGAACATACGCTACCGCCCAGGTACGACGAGGTGCTGTCCGCCCTGTCGCGGAAGACGCGCCAAGCACGTGCGAGAGCGGGAACGCAAGTGCGGGCGTGCGTGCCGCACCGCCAAATCGTCAAAATCGCGGTGTCAACGTATGTGATTGTTGATGTCGCGCTTGTGGGGGCACGGCTGTAAATCTTCCAAATAAAATCCCCAGCACCTCCGCGATAGCAAACTCATAACATAGGACCGTGGTTCTGAAATTTTGTGGCGTTGATCTATCGCGCCAAAGCGCTTCTTCCGTTACTTTCGCCGCAGTACTCTGGTGTCATGCGAAAAAAGCATACTGAAATTTAGAAGGGCTACTTCTGTCGCGGTCACAACGCACCTGGTTCATTAATTAAACGCACATACGGGCCGTATATTTAGGAGTGCTGGTATGATTGCCGACATCTAAAAACTTAACTGACAATCATTTAGAGTTCTTTCTGACGTTGCTGCGGACCTGAAAAACAGTAAATGAAAATGTACGCCAGCTTTCTTTTGTCGCATGCTAATTTTTCATGCTTTCTGGTGATACGAATTTCGGATGATACGAATATTTTTGGTGGTCCCGTGAGATTCGTATCACCGAGGTTTCATTGTAAACAGTTCCTTCCGAGAGCTCGACTTGACTACATTTCTGGAAATCTTGCGGTTAGTCCTTACGCCAGGACCAAAACTGCGACGCGTGCACGCACGCAAGTAAACAAACTTGGAATTTCAATTCAACTCTTTGGTTTTATCTGTCAAGCTGTTGTCCCTCGAGCACAAAAGATGACATTCAGGGCCTAAAAATAACGATAATGGCAACTATTGCTCCATGCTCGCTCAATGTTGTGGTTACTCACTATACGTCAATTTGGCCACTTTTCATGCTTCGTAGTTCCGACCTCACAAAAATAATGCAACATGTTTTTACAGATTAAGTTAGAGCACGTTCTTGGCTTTAATTCTGGAGAGTTTAAAGAAAATCGAAGATGGTCTTTTTTTTTAAAATGATCTTCAAAATATTGCATTTTGAGAGACATGTCCTCAGTTGAACATTTCTGGTTAACGTTTTAAGCCATTCTCAGGTATTTCGTTCAACACACTTGTTCATCAAACATATGGCCATGTTTTTAAAAACTTTGGGAAGTCTGGCGTTTATACTTCCGGAGGAAAAAAAATCTTAAATGTGAGCATTATTGAGCTTTGTGTCGATTTCCCGATTTTTTTTTCTTAACAGAACAACATCAAAACTGCAAAGTAATAATTTTTTTCTCAACAAAAACTATCCGTAGTATGTGCAGAAAATTTTTCGGGCCTACAGCTACAATAGTGTTTTTGTAGAGTCTCATCGAAATCCCATTTTCGCGAAATCCGAAAGAGGGGGTGGCGGCTCAGTGGAGACTTGTGAATTTTTTTTAAAGAAGGTGAAATTTTTTTCTCGCGAAACCAAAAGTGGTTTTGTGGTCCTGGGGACTCGGAAAACAAAATATATTTTTTTCGGCGAAATTAAAGGGGGTCGGCGGACATGCACCGACGTTCTTATCTGAACACAGCCTACATATCTGTACTGAGTACTACATCCATTCAGCTCGTAACGTTATGCTAATTTTAAAACGGCCACGTAGCAAGCTTTTTTAACATGATATTGTTTTATGCCGCGGTCCACCATGGCTCCACTGAAGTATTTCCGTCACGGATATGACGCTGCAAAATATAGACTGATAGATGGCAAAGAAAAACATATACAAGAATTCTTACGAACTCTTACAAGAGTTCAAGAAACTCTTACAAGAATACTAGCGCTCATGTGTGTTCCCCCTGTCCCGTCTTCGTCACTTCAGTGCGGCGCTTAACTTTATGATCATGTTACAAGAATAAGTTCCGTCACTGGGAGTCGAGCCTACGACCTCTCGCTCCGCAACGCGCGGTGCGAAATGACTCGGCCACGAACCGTACGTTCCTCGGAGTACTAACGGCGAACTATTTATATAAACCATTGTCGGCGATACTCGGAGATCGGCAACTTCAGCTTCTTTTTTGTTATGACTAGCGAGAAGACGCGACAGCCACGACGCTGCGCTTTAAACGTCGTAACTCCCCGCGTTGCGATGCTCGCGCGCTTATCTCGTGATGGCGGCGGTTCGTACGTCTTGCGCTGGCGTTGAAGTTGCAGAGAGCGCGAAGGTCACTTCACTCGCTGCAGCGGCCGCGTTTGCGAAAGAACGCCCCTGCTTAGACTGTGGCAGTTGTTAATTCGTACTCGCCGTGTACTTAAATTTAGGTGCAGGTTCAAGAACCACAGGTGGTAGAAATTGCCGGAGCCCTCCACTACGGCGTCTCTCATAATGATATCGTGGTTTTGAGACGTTAAACCCCAGATATTATTGTCAGTTTGCGCTCTTTCTGTGTATACTTGTGTGCTTGTTTCGTGCGTCCTTCTTTCTGTTTCAGCAGCACGCTTTAAGTGTCGAGCTGTAACAGTTGTTAGTTCGCGCTCGTCCTGTGTATGTTCTTTTCGTGCGACCTTCCTGCTTTTGGAGTGAGCTGCAAGTTTCGAGCTGCTTGCCGTTCTTCGCATTACATCAAAGCTTGGTGCTATAGCATTCATTCATTTGCGCTTGTGGTGAAACAATGCACAATAAACTCTCAACAACCTCCGTGAAGACACGTTTCACTTTCGTTTCAATAAGGAAAGATTGCGCAAAAAACACAGCACATCAAAGAAAGAGACGACGACACCTTATTTGATGTGCTGTTTTTGCCGAATCCTTCCTTATTGAAAGAATGCACCAACTAGCCCCCAAACGTGTGCTACTAGACTGCCTTTCACTTTCGTGTTTTACCGACTCCTATGTCAGAGGGATCAGCCATGTTTTTTATGCATGCTTATCATATGATTGATTCACACGGTACGTTTGATCTGCCGAATTTTTGTGCCTTTGATTGGCACGAAAAAGCCACCGCTAAGCATGAATAACTAAAATATTAAGCCGTATAGGCAAAAAAAAAAATATTGTTATGAGTATGGTGCCTTTTGTGACGGCAAAATTTTGACGATGGCTCCTGAATCGATATTGGGTATTCGGTACTGTGTGCCAAACATGTGGTGTATATACAGAAAAATTCTTGGTACCAGTGCCAAAATGCATTAAGTTTACTCGCGCCAGCTGCACAAGGTGATGTTAACCAAAAGAAGCGCTGCTTTCTTTTGAATATTGAGACGTTACAGTGCCTACCCATTTGAATTGCTGCTGCAATGCCAAAGACACCGTTTCATTTTCTAGCATAATGGACGCACATATTGTTTGCTAACAATTCAGGAACCCTCCCGCTGTCGGAAAATTGAGGGCAAGTGAAGCATTACGTGGGTGTGCCGGATATATACTACTTTCTTTCTTTTTTTTCTTTCATATCGGATTGCGCAGTGCTCCCTCATAACAGAGAAATTTATTTTATTATCGGTAGCCGCCGTCCCCGAACGCTGTTTTCGTAGTCAGCATGGCGTGTTCCATGTTCTTTTCAGCGTTCTTCAGCCTCTATAATGGCCCAACCAAAAAAAGTAACGCAATCATGGTAACGTTGGTTGGGACTTCTTAGATGTCGGCGCTAGAAGACGAGGACGAAGGGAAGAAAGACACACACACTGGCGCTACTGACAACAAATAAAGTTTATTTCCATTACCAAGCCGACTGATATACCTGTTTTTGCACACGACAATCACGTGGCTACTTGCGGTTGTGTTAGCAAAACGTCACTGTCTTTGAGTAAGAAGGAATTGGGCTACTTGCGCATGTGCTGAGGCCGTCTTGCTACCGGCTGTCTAGAAGCGTTCAATTTTTGTAGTATCAAGGTTCCAGCCACATCATGTTGGTTGCGTTGTTGAATTTTCATATAATTTTTCATGTTGTTCAAGGTTTCATGTTTTCCGCAAGTAGCCACGTGATTGTCGTGTGCAAAAAACAGGTATATGAGTCGGCTTGGTAATGGAAATAAACTTTATTTGTTGTCAGTAGCGCCAGTGTGTGTGTCCTTCTCCCCTTCGTCCTCGTCTTCTAGCGCCCACATCTAAGAAGTATGACAGACCAACAAGCCCGCATCGCCACCCTCGTGGGTTAAGAATTAAATTTCCTTAAAGTCCGAATTTTCTTAAAATGTGCAACTCCTCATATTAACATTACGCGTTGTGAAGCAGATCGCTTTCAGTCTGCCAACGCAAAATATTTCAAATGAGGCCCCCCATAGCAGCGTAATGTTTCCCACTAGTTTTTTGCATCGTCGGTAGAATGCATTCGTACGGTTAAGTTCAATCGCATCGGGCAAACATAGATGCGTAGCTTAGTTTTCTGGGCACTCGCTTTCAGGCAGGGGCATAAACCAGGGATACCCGGGCTTAAACCTCAACTGGGGCAACAAAATTTATTTAGTGTTATTCCTTATTTTCTTCCTGCGCGCCCACTATGGATAACGATAGATTTTAGATGATCATGTAAAGTGTTTTTTCCGAGCGTTGGGTTTTCAGAACACCATCGCCAACACCAGCACCAGCTTCATAGGTCAGTCAATACGAGCTTGTGCTGAAAAAAGTAACAGTTTCGCCACTAGGGCGAAGCAATTAATGCGATTGCAAGAAATTAGTTTGTCACACGAAGAACGACAAGCAGTTCGATACTTGCAACACGCCGCCGCAGCACAAAGAAGGACGCTCGAAAAGGACGCATAGGTATACACAGGACAAGCGTGAACTAACAACTATCGCAGTTGCTACGTGTTTGTATTTGAGCAACGCGCTGTGAGTGTCCACAATGCAGAAGCCGACGCTGTTGTTGTTGTTGTTGCCTCTGACATGGCTCATTCGCACTGAGGGGGGATTGGCCAAGGATTGATTATATGATTATATGACTTTTCGACACTGTTCGATACTTCTTTTTCTTTTAAACTGCGGCACTTGGAATGACCCCTCTGCGTCTCCTGCCACGCGGTGGCGTCTGACGCCAAGTGTGCCCGGTGTTCTTTTTTCTTTTCCTTCTACATCATGAGTAGTACAGAAGGGAGGCACTTTTTTGTGCGCATCTGAAGGGCAGTTTTCAATTTGAAAGAAACTGTAGAAGCGTTGCGTGATAGAAAACATGCTCAAGCTGTTCCGAGATCTGCGTACCGTGAGCGGTAAATGGTGCATATGAATAGCTCGCCGTTATATCGCTGGCACGATCATGGCGTGTGGCTGTGTTGGCTAGGGCAGTAGGCTGTGGAGCGAGGGGTCGCTGGTTCGAATCCCCGGTCGGGTGGCTGGAATTTTTTTGTACTGATTTATTTTTCTTTATGCCTTTTAATATATACACATACATAGACATATGCGGGACATGACGGCGTCGACTGACGACGACGGCGAAAATCAGTCCAGAGTGTCCATATAACTGCTATCGTAATAAAACAAAATCACCCTGCGTCACTGTCATACGTAAGATCCACGGAGCAGGAAAGAGAAGACGACGACGAAACACTGAAAGCATGCGAGTTGGCATGAACACTTGCATGGAAATTACCCCACGGTCGAGGCGCGCGACTCGAGCTGTAACCTTTGGAAGAGCTGCTCTTAGGTTATTGCCTGCGTGGGCCCTGCTTAAGGGGAGATGCGAGTCAAAAAACGCGTTTTTTTTCAAAAATTACATATTTTCGTTTTTATTCGGTTTCCTAAGTTTAGTTTCTCTACTTTCACGACAAAAAAAACTGAAAATTGTAATTAAACTCGAAGTAGGTCAAAATCGGTTTTAAAAAGCACAAGGTGGCTACTAAAAATCTAAGAAGTGCTGATTGTCTAGAGTCCCCTGGAAATTGTCACCTGACTGCGTGCCATTGCATTTCGCATGAGGGGCTCACTAAAGTCATATGCTCAAAATAACCATGATTGCGAAGCTCTCATGATGGAATAAATCATCTTAAATGACAATTTTTTTCCGCATAGATGAGCTTTCACTTACACCTTTAAAATGCGTTTTTCTCAAGATACAATTCTGGGCAACTTCATTAGTTTTTACATCATGTTTTTGGTACTTCTGATAACCATATGAGGATGAAATTTTGCCCACTTATTTCTTAACATGTGCAGAGTGCAAGTATCTACTTTAAAACTTGATATCGCCTAATATAATTATTACGCACCTAAAATAAGCAATTAGTATGGTCTGAGCATTCTAAAACTTCTCACATTACAATTTTTCTTGTTCATTAAAATGTCTTATACGCGCTTTCTTGATAGTTATTTGCGTTCCACAGATAATGTGGAGCAATATGAGCCAATAATGGCTCAGAACGATAAACATGTACTGGGAAAAGAAGTGTCTACAAAAAGAACTATATTTTACACATTGTCGTGGCACAAAACGAAACCTGTACAACTTACTATAAAACTAATTACATATTTGAAATCAGCATAAAATCCTATATATACAGCAAAAATTCCACTGCCTTAGGCTACGTTTAACGCAACTTTTTTTTCCGAATCGCATCTCCCCTTAAGAAGGTTGTTTCGCCGGCAGCGCAATGGCGGCCGTTACTGGGTCCGGGACTGCAGCCTGTAACGCGGGTGAAGTCGGCTACCTCAAGGGCATGCAAGCGAGGTGCATAACAAACATGGTTGTTCGTGACACAAATTACCCTTGCGAAGCAAGCCTACGCTGTACCTGAAAAGAATACGCAGAGTGCCACGTCATCGACGGAACACTACGCCGGCTCAACCAGCAGCAGGATACGACAGATTTCAATGGTCTAATGCCACATCTACGGTGACACCAGGTGGCGGTTCGATACGACTAACTAATTAAACAGTATAGAGTACCACGAGGGTGCCGAAAGCACGAAATATCACAACGGATGAGTGGACATGGGTGAGATCGAACTTTGCCAACAAACCAAGTCAACAAGAACATGTAGAATTGGCCCGATGCATCAGCGGTTCTCGGCACGTTTAATTAGAAGAAAAAATTCCCCATCTCCCGCTAAAGGGAACCATGTATGGGTGCGAAGCAGCGGCGTGATGGCTGGCTTCAGCGGGAGAAACGTCGCCGCTCCCGATTCGTGCCAGCGGCCTGGTCGCTCATCGCGCCGCTGCACAGGAGAGAGAATAAGGGGCGCGCGGTCCGTTATTTTCATACCGCAGAACTACCGTGGCGCCCCCCAGCGGAGTATGCAGCTGTCGCACCACCTGTCGTGCGCACCGCTCCGTAGAGTAGAGGATTCCTAGAGGAGAGAAAGGTGGAGAGCGTATGAGAGGAGAGAGAGAGGGGGTGTGGGACGCGAGAAGGATGGACGGACAAAGCCCCCGCAAGGACATGCAAGCAAGATCAACGAATGGCGTCAACGGGACGCGGGCGCAACTCCGTGCAGTAGAGGATTCCTAGAGGAGAGAAAGGTGGGGAGCGTAGGAGAGGAGAGAGAGGGGGGCGTGGGACGCGGGAAGGAGGGCGGACAAAGCCCCCCGCAAGCACATGCAAGCAAGATGAAGGAATGGAGTCAACGGGACGCGGGCGCCGCTCCGTAGAGTAGAGGATTCCTAGAGGAGAGGATGGGCGGGCGCATAGGAGAGGAGAGAGAGGGGCTGTGGGACGCGGGAAGGAGTGACGGACAAAGCCCCCGCAAGCACATGCAAGCAAGATCAAGGAATGGAGTCAATGTGGGCGATAGACACCACCGGTAGAGCGCGTTATTCTTTGCTTGCACCCACTACCTGCCTAGCCATTGCTAAGCAGCCCCTCTGTGCTCTCTGCCATGACTCTCATGACTGTGATGGTGGTTGACGGCCTTATCGTACTACAGTGTTCTGGTTCGCATAGTGGCTGCTTCCATACTTCATGAAAGTGACCAGACGCGGGACGCGGGACGGGGGGACACGGGAAGGACGGACACAGCCCCGAGCATAAGATGCTTGGCATCTAAAAGGAATGCTTGTCAGTGTGTAGGATGCAATTATACGGAGTAATTGGAAGGGGTGGGTATCATTACACACTGTTCTAGCCAACCTTTGCGTGGATGCAATATTTTTGAGCTATTTTTATATATTGTCGGAGCTTTCTCGTTCAAATTCGTACGTTATCGTCAAGGACAATACAGCAGGTGCACGGCTCTTAATGGAAGCAGAATTGAGTCGCCTCCACAATGGTAAGAAGAGAAAAAGGTGCAACACAAAGCGAAGCGACCAGCTGGGACAAAAAAAATTAGTGACTGTTGTGCACGATAATGCATACAAGCTTGAGAACTGAAATCAACTCGTGACGGCATCAGATGCAAAAAAGATGGCGTGGCTTCGCTCTAACGTTTTACTTTTACTGGCTATATTACATATTTTTTCCTTGTTAATGCATGCTCCTACATCTGTATTCGCAGGAAGGGGACGCAGAGTTTCCGGAATAGATAATCCAGGATTTACCTTTGATGAGGACCAATCGCTATCATCACAACCTAATAGACGTACGTACTGCTCTGTTCTTTAGTATTACTTTTGAAACCTAAAAGGAAGCGGAAAGGAAATGTCCAGGCACAATGTCCAGGCAGTGTAGAAAATTCTCGGAGGCAAGCCAGTTGCTGTAGTAATAAAATGCGATCTACTGAAGTTTGACGTGTTTTTTAAAAGCGTCGTAGATTTTCCTGTAATTATTACGCGGCCATTTTCAATTGAGATCACTAGCTCAGGGGTGAGCTACATTTATTTAAGCGTGAGGCAAATTTCATTCACATATGAAAAGGCAAAGTGGCTAGCAGGGCCTTATGTCACAGGGTCATAGCCTGTGTAACTTTTCGCTGTATTTCTTATACAGACGCCGAAGAGTGGGACTTAAGCACCTGCTTGTTTAAGGGAGAGTAACTTTTGGAAATGAAATTTGATTTAAATATCTTCTTTAACAGCTAATTATGTGCCACAGTGGTTTTACACTAAGGACTGTTTTTGAGCAACATTCTTGCGCATTATAATGAAGAAGGGGAGAGGCAATAGAGAAAGGCTGAAGGCGGAGGCGTTGCCCATTCAGTACTTTTTTACTTTATTTCCTGAGTTATGAAACATAAGAACTGTGGAAATGGTTTTTAGATACCCAACATCTAGACAGGGAGAAACGAAGAGAAATGGCCGGGAGGTGAACCAAGGTAATCCACACTGACATTAAAAGGGAAGCGAGACCAAAGGAAGCTCATAAATTGTTTTGTGTTAAAGGGACACTAAAGGGCAAAACGATTTTTCGCGTATTAGTTAAGTACAATTTCACAATCCCGAAAACACCACTCTTACCGCGACACGACGCTTGGTAAGCTAGAAAACACGCGAAAAGAATGTGCGGGTGGAGACGCCACCTTGAGGTTCCAGCACCAAACACCGTGACGTCATAGATTCTGAAGGCGTCTAGTGAGTCCAACGTAGCTTCTAATCGATAAAATGAGGTGCATTGTCATCTGTGGGTGCCATAGACCTAGCATACGAAGTTTCAAAAAATTTCGTCGAGCCAATGTCGCGAAAATACGAAACATACATTTGGAATTTCTGACGTCACGCGCGCAGATATCGGCGCCAAATTTAAATATAAAACTTCAACCCTGATTTTCTCCGCTGATAATGAACTTATGATAGTGAAACATATGGCATTATAGTTCTCAGAATGCAGTTTGTCAATCTAAACCAAGTCATTGTTTCGCTTTAGTGTCCCTTTAAGGGATCGTAACAGTGCCGCTCTCGCGTGCTCCATTTTTGCTGCGGCGAAGTACTGCTTCTGCAAAGTGACACGTCTACAACTATACACGAACTTGTGAGTGAACCGGAACCTGTACAGGAAGCGGTTGGGCACAATAAACTGTGTTTTTGACATGGCTTACCGTGCTGTTAACTAAAATCTGTTAAGCGGAAGACAGAAGACAGCACTGCTCAAGTGACTTTACCAGCACGTTCGCTAGGACTGGCATTTCGTAATCTTCTATGCAATTTCTTTTAATGTGCAATCATGTAATGCCATGTTGTACCGGGGGCATGGCACATTAGAAATTTCGCTACAGCATGGGAAAAAAAAATACCCTTCAGCAAACGGAAAGCCGCTATTTGCAAAAATCCAGCAAAATTTAATAGAACTAGCTGCACACGCACACACATCCTCACATACGTCATTCTACGACTGCATGACACGGACATCGAGGGCGGCTCTTCGTGAATCATTGAGCTCTTTCTCGTGTTTTCTTTGAATGAAAATATGTTTAAGGCCTTGTCGGCCTCATGTTACAGCTATTTGTCTCCAGTGTAAATCAAGTCGGCGGACTCTGTATTGTTTTGACCGCACCGCCCTAAAGGATTTTGCAGTATTATAGAGCGCTTGCAGCTTTTCTGTCTTGTTGCTCAACAGTGAAATTTCAAACTCTGTTACGACCTCTTAACTTTGAGGCGTGCACTACTCACACTACTTTTGCAATATACCAAGTTCACAACAACTATGTCACCGGTGAGGTACGATGACCCGACAGCACCACAATATAGCGTCATTCGTGATGTGATTTTCAGTTTACAAAGCCAACCAATCAAGACTGATAGATATGTGCACACTAAACCAGGAAACTTTCTATGCTCAAAACTTCTAGCAAGTGCCCTCGAACAGTTTGCGACGTGTTCTTCAAACGCCGCCACTTAAGTATAAACTAGGACTTGGCTGCATGCTGAGCAGAAGCTGGTTATTATCATTTTCATTTCTTTAAAACAAAGGTTTATGGTTACTAGAATGCAGAGGAGGGTGCCAAATTTGAGGGATTGTACTGGGATTCTAGGTTAAAAATAACACTAATTATTAATCGTTACAGCAGGTCAAAATAGACCATGCAAAGGAAAGTAAATAGTGAGCGTACTAGTAAAAAAAAGAAAGACACCTTCAGTTCTATACAAGGCGTACACACCACTTAGTTATATACATGGAATTCAGCACGCTGTAAAATGTCAATCAATATTTACAAACATTTTCAAAGCTAAATATGCAAATACTTTTGCGTCCGCCTCGGTGGAACAGTGGCTAAGGTGCTCGGCTGCTGACCCGAAGGTCGCGGGTTCGATCCCGGCCGCGGCGGTCGCATTTCGATGGAGGCGAAATGGTAGAGGCCCGCGTACTGTGCGATGTCAGTGCACGTTAAAGAACACCAGATGGTCAAAATTTCCGGAGCCCTCCACTACGGCGTCTCTCATAATCATATCGTGGTTTTGGGACGTTAAACCCACATATTAAAAAAAAAATACTTTTGCATAATAAGTAATTACTGTTGACAAAATAAATATACAAGATGAAAATTTTAAGTTCAAGTTTGAATGCATGCAAAGATGATGATAATTTTTGTGTGTAGGGTATGTTATTTCATAATCGCCGCGAAGGACGATGACATTTTGTCATAACTGGTGATACATTTAGATAAAAAAGAAGTTCTGATTATAGGGAAACCAAGGGCTTTTGGAATTTGTGATAATTTAGAACCGATTAATTCTTACACAAGGTCATTGTTACGTTTTTAGAGAACATTATGATTAAGTAAAAATGAAACAAGCCAGGCACAGGAAGAATCAAGTTAGCCTGAAGGAGTGGAGAAGCATTAGAATAAAAAGAACTGTTGGCAATAATGTGAAGGGCCTGATTTTGAATGCGCTGTATGGACAAAATATGAGTGTTATATGCATTTCTCCACTATGTAATGCCATAGGTGATGGGACTATGTATGAAGGCAAAGTAGAAAGACAATAAAGCGTCAAATGAGAAAAAAAAGACGGGATTTAATGGGAGCTCTTACACCGAAGGCAGTTTTCTGTTTAACGTAAGCAGTATGACGAATAAACTTGAAATAAGGTGTTCATTTTATTCCAAGAAAACATACACGTTCAGCTGCAAGAATTAAAGGATGGTCAATAAACACTTGCGGTATAGAAAGGAGCACTTTGCGAGAAGCTTTAAAAAAAGTGAGTGTGGTTGAAGTGGGTTAAAGTTAAGTTTTGGTTAGTCTTCAAATTCAGTACTTGAGATCGTGCTCGCGTATGGCGCTTCTTTGAGCCTTGTATAACTCTAAGCTACGACAAGATTCACGAACTACTATGGTCACCTCACTTGGGCTGACATGTATTGCGTCCGACCAGCCCCGGTTTCATTCTTATCGCAACTCATTTCTACATCACCACAGTGTTTCATTCCTAACTTGCCTGCGTGAATGAGTGCTCAGGCGGAACAATTGCCGGCCATTTAGGCCAGGCTAGGCCCGCCTGTTGCAACATCACAACCACCACCACCGCCACCATCCCGCCAAGTGAACGTACATTACATTCAGCTAGCCTAAGTTCCAAATTTATTACTGTTGGAGTGAAGAGGAGAAAGAGGATACGCTCGGATGCCGGTCGCTGTGCACGTGATCTGCGTTTCTGTTGGACCGGCGCTACTTCGACTGCACAAATCGTCAGTGCTTTATTAATAAATCGCCATACGACACTGCCAAAACGTTTTATATTAATACTGTGTCTCTTGCCCGTCTATTTATCTCTATATGCGCGGTTTCACCGCCATCTGAAGAGAAAGACAGCCTATTACCCTGAATAGATTATTTGAACTAGAACTGTGTGGTGACTCGTTTTATCTCTCGGTATGTCGATCCACTGCCGCTCGAAGATCGATTATAAGCGACTCGCTTACGTCTTACTCTTATTACCGTTCATATTGCCCTAATTCATAGTTATAATTATTCTATGAGAAAATTGGCTACGGCATAATTTTCCAGGGGCTTCATTGGAAAGAAGTACAGGAAATGCGCGACACCCTCCGTCACCACCTCGTCATCAACAACACCAAGGCAAGTATTTTCGCTCGTATATCTGTCTGCCATAATTGAGTGAATTCCGGCTAATATGATAACGCTTTCATAACATCTCTAAGATGCTCTGCGACAAATTGTACTGCATCGTGTTGTAAGTACAACAAAAAACGAACAGTATTTCTGCGTTTTGTTCTTTTCTCGTCCGCGTTCTTTTTGCGCTGGCAGTCATAAGTAAGGAGGGTCTAACTGCACACGTGTCCTCGTTCGTTTTCACTTATTGATGGAGCATGGAAAATATATGCGTTGAATAAAATTAGCACTGAAAGCCACATCACCCGGTAGAAACCGCGTATTCGCGTGGAGTATTTGTCGCAAATAATTCTGACAAAAATAGCTTTTTTAGAAGACTGTTTTCGTACGTAATGAGCCAATGCTATAAATAAACGCAACTCGTCAACAGGACCAAAATTTGCAACACTGTCTCAAACCTAAATGAATTTTGCACAGAAAGAAAATTTAAACGCCAATGCAACAACCAAAAATTTTTAACAGCGAAGCTGCTGTAGCTCGCCATAGCTTTAGCGGTGTTGCAATAATGACTCCCCATGTGGGTATGTGCCACAGGATTAGAGAAACCCCACTACCGTGAACAGCAGGTGGGAGCGTTAACAAAAACCCTGCCCAGCAAAGCCCCACATGAAATAGAGAGAGAGAGAAACATGTTTATTATTATTTCCATGGAAGGAGGAGCATGGGAGGAACCCTTAATACGCGGTCTCTAGGATGATTCCGGCGGCGTATCGAGCGCGTTAGAAAGAAAGAAAAAAAAATGGGATAAAGAAAGAAAATAGAGTGATGCAGAGAAAAAACAGAAATAATGCGATAGGAAAAAGAACAAAAGAAAAGTAGAGTATATATAGGAAGTAAGGTCACAAGGAGACAAAGAGACAGAGAAAGACATAGAAAGGCATTGAAACAGATAGAAAGACACGATAAATAGAAGAAAAGACAGAGAGCAGCGCACAAGGAGCAGGCAAAGGCAATAAAAATAAAAGAGAGAGAACGAAGAAGGGAGGGAAACAAGGAAAACCACCCAGCTGCGCTATTTCTTCAGGCTTGGCACCAGTAGTGCGAAGCTGCCATAATTTCTTTTTCATCTCTGGAGCATGCTGAATCATTAAATTGTTCTAACGGATCATCAGGCAAAGCAACATCCCTGGTACAGTATTTATTTATTCAAAATTCCTTACAGGCCCATTAAAGGGCATTGAGTAAGGGGGGTATCAGTATATACATTGCAACAAAAGAATGCACACAAGAAGCAAAGAAAGTCAAAGAAGAGAAAAAAAAGAAACAAAACAAATGTTATAAACAGCAAGGTGCAACAAAGTTATACAGTACTAAAACGCAACGAAATCAGTTTATCACGAAAAGTTTCCCGATTAGAGATTGAAACAATGTAATCTGGAAGACTGTTCCAATGGGCTTTGGCTCGAGGTAATGGTGATGAGATAAATGCCAGCGTGTGACCATGAATGCGCATGAAACTATGTGCGTTGTGAATTCGCCGAGATGTGCGCAAAGGAGGATGAAGCGGCAAACAGTGAAGTTTATTGTTGTAAATGTATTTATGGAACAATCATAAAAGGGCAATGACGCGGCGTTGCTGTAGTGACGGAAATGAGAGGTCTTGTTTTATTAGAGTGATGCTTGAATGATAGTCGTAGTTACCAGAGATGAATCTAGCTGCCCTATTCTGGATGGCTTCCAACATACGGACAAGGTAATCTTGATGTGGTGACCATGTGGATGATGCATACTCTAGTTGCGGGCGAACGTAAGATATGATAGTGCACGTACGTGTTAGAAGGAGCGTTGCGCAAGTTTCTACGCAGATAGCCGAGAGATTGGGAGGCTTTTGATGAGATAGCTGCAATGTGCGTAGTCCAGGATAAATCCGATGAAAGGTGAACGCCGAGATATTTGTACGATGGGGTAGCTGAAACAACGGTGTTATTAATTGTATAGATAAATGATGAGTTAGTACGCTTTCGAGTGAACGATATTAACCTGCATTTAGAGGCGTTAAGGGACATTTGCCAAGTTTCGCACCACCTGAAGGTTAGATTAAGGTCATTTTGGAGAGCGGAATGATCGTCAACACATTGAATATTGCGGTAGATGACGCAGTCGTCCGCGAACAACCTAACTGAGGATGAAAGGTTAGCGGGCAAGTCGTTGATGTATATTAAAAAGTAAACACGTACTTTACATTGATGCATGAATGGCAGCGCAATAGCACACTCATTTCAAGGTCGAAGAATCGCCAATTCTGTTATACGGCTCGATATTTCCCTTTTCAACCAGGACCAACAATGCTCAGTACGGAGCAAACTTCGACACATCAACGACCGCCATCGCCACCTCACTCACCACCATCTCGACCTCGAAATAGTGGAAGTAAGTGTTGCCTCTTTTCCAATGTCAACGTAGAGAAGGGTGATGTTGAATCCAGATCTAGAAGCACGTAGTTTTTGTGGTCGGCTATCAATGCAAAAACGTGAAAATTGGTTAATATTAGTATTGTTTTGAATGACTTGCTTATGTGCGTCGTACGCATTATTGTACCGTCGCATGTCACTGAGCTGTGCACGCAACGTCCTTACACAAATACATTTGAATGTCTTCGAACGTATGATTATAGAAGGAAAAATACGTTTTGATTCTACTCATCATTTTACAACCTAATTTGGAACACATCGCATGGGCACCACTGGAGCCTTTCGGAAAGTGAGTGCTTTGACACCTGAATGAAAGGAAGAAAAAAAATGCCACACAACATTTAACCTGGGCATTGTTATATTATGTTGCATTCCATGGGGTTGGCTTATGATATTGGTAATCCATGATTCGAAATAGAAGACGCAAAGTGGACGACGGACAAAAAGGAAGACATACAAACACAGGGTGCCGTGTGTGTGTGTGTGTGTATCCCTTTTTGTCCGTCGTCCACTTTGCGCTTTCTAATTCAAATCATGCAATACAAACATGCCCGGTTGTGCACTATCACATGGTAATCCATGTGTTAAAGTTGCGAGAACTGGTACAAACGCCAACGCGTAAAGCCAATGTCGTCATTGCAATACAAACATGCCTGCTTAAATACTGCTTAAAAATACTGCTTAAAAATACTGCTTAAAAATGCAGCACTTAACGACGATATCGCAGTACGAATATCGTCACGTGGTCGTGACGTGGAAGAGGGTAGCAGTTCGCTTCTTGAAGGTGAAACTCTTTATTTGGCCGAACTTGTGGCCAGGAAACGGAAAGTCAAATTACAGTAAGCAATGCACGCTGTACATTGATATTGGCGAACGGAGCGTCGATCGTCAATAAACTGTATCCACGGCAGGGCACGTCGGCATTTATATATGCGGCACGGATCATTCGAGCATTATCACTGGTGGCTACGTTTGTTCGAGGTAAACTCAGCTCTTTGTGTTTGCGTGTTCAAGCCCAATAGATGATCCTAAAATAATCTGGAAGGATCTTAGACATTCTGGCGCGGTTTGGGTAAGGCATTATCTACACGTGCACTAGACCGGTGGCATAAAAACAGAAAAGAGCGTGTGTTGCATTGCCCTCCTCTGAAAAGGCATCGTCCCGATGCTTCGACAGAACATGGAAGTAAAATAACAAAGATAAGAAGTACAATAAGCAATAGATAGGAGCAATAAAGTGCAATAATAAAAAAAATACAATCCTCAGGTTCGTTAACGCGCATAAAACGGCTTGAGGCGCACGGCATGTACTTCGGGTCGCGCACGGCGCCGTTGAAAGTTCGTCATGCCGTCCGGGATAACCTCGTAGTCTAGAGCACCGAGACGTCGAAGCACCTTGTATGACATGGCACGAAGTACCGCCGAAGTTTTTCACTTAGTCCACGTCGGCGCATCGGTGTCCGCACCCAAACACGGTCGCTGGGCAGGTATTCAACGAAACGTCGTCGAAGATTTTAACGGCGGCTCTCAGTCGTCTGCTGATTCTTGATGCGCAGGCGGGCGAGTTGTCGGTCTTCTTCGGTACGCTGAAGGTGGACAGTCACGTCGAGGTTTTTTCGTCCCTGACGTGGGATAACATTGCGTCGAGCGTCCTTACCGGACTCCTTCCATAGATCAACTTGTACGGCGTCATCTGCGTCGTTTCTTGCACGGCCGTGTTGTACGCGAAGGTCACGTACGGAAGGCTGGCATCCCACGTCTTGCGTTCGACTTCGGCGTATATGGCCAGCATGCCGGCGATGGTCTTATTTATACGCTCAGTGAGGCCATTGGTCTGTGGGTGGTATGCGGTGCTGCGGCGGTGGATTGTCTGGCTATATCCCAAGATCGCCTGAGTTAAATCAGCAGTATAGGCCGTACCTCTGTCGGTGATGAGAACCCCCGGGGAGCCATGACGAAGGACGATGTTCTCAACGAAGAACTTGGCTACCTCGGCGGCACTGCCTTTGGCCAGGGCCTTTGTTTCGGCGTAGCGGGTGGGGTAGTCGGTAGCTACGACGATCCATTTGCTTCCGCAAGTCAACGTTGGAAACGGCCCCATTAGGTCCATCCCGATTTGCTGGAAAGGTCGGCGAGGTGGTTCCATCGGCTGAAGAAAGCCTGCTGGCCTTGTCGGCGGTGCCTTGCGTCGCTGAGAGTGCCGGCATGTCTTTACGTAGCGAGCGACGTTGATGCCAATGCGTGGAGTAGTACTTTTCCTGTATTCTTGCAAGCGTGCGGGAAAAAGGAAGGTGTCCAGCCGTTGGGTCGTCGTGCAGGGCCTGGAGGATTTTTGGTCGCAATGCTCATGGCACCACGAGAAGGTACTTGGTTCGAACTGGTGAGAAGTTATTCATGTGAACGCCCTTTCATAAAAAAAGCGACGCCGGTCCTCGCTTGCATGCCTTCGGAGCAACGGCGGTTCTGCCCTAGAGGTATTGCTTGCTGTAATGCACGTGCACTGCTTGCTGTAATCTTATTTTCCGTTTCCCGGCGACAAGTTCGGCCAAATAAAGTTTCACCTTTAAAAATCTGACTGCTGCCCTCGTCCATGTCACGACCACGTGACATCTGGTGGAGGTGCTGCTTCCTTCATGTTCCGGAGCCCCACGAGAAGCCGTGAACTAAGCGCACAGCCCGAAGACGACACTGAAGCCCCCGTGCAGCAACGGGCTAGCCGTGGAAAGAAAGTGGCGTGTGTGGCAACATTATACAGTGAAGGGCTGTACCTAAGATAAATACTAGCCATATACACACAATCATCGTGCGTAAAGTATACGTCATATAAGTAACGAAGTGGCCGCACAGGCTTGCGCAAAAGAGGTGCAGGTGCATTGAGGCTGTGCTCGGTCTGAGGATTGTCCCGAAAGGCGCGGACAAACTTGTACTCAACTATATGTGAAAACTCGAAGTCCATCCAACATTGTGACAAATAACATTTCTCAGAAAATGTAGGAAGAAGAGAGCGCTGTCGTAAAGACGATGGTGAAGGCTCTGGGGTACAGATTGGTGCAAAATTTTGATGCGTCCGAAACAAGGACCTGGTACCCTCTCCCTTTTTCGTAAAATAGTTCCACTGATATCCGGAAAGATGTCTGGCGTACATAACTACACAATGCCGACCATGTTGATATTGAGCGAAAACGGTGCAATTGGGACGCACGCGTTCAGACTTCCCTTGGTGACAAAATGGTCGAAATGAGTCAAGTGTGGCCAAGTCCGCACTGCGATTGGCATGGCAAAGGCCGACGTTTCAATAAAACCACAGGAATAGGGGACGTTTCATTCAAAAAGGTGGGTGAGAGGCCGCGCAGTCTGAGTAAAGTACGTCACGAGGTGCCAAAACTCTAATATTACGCAAGAAAAGCAAGCGGACGTCTTTTGATGAATATGGAATGGGTATATTTGTAGCAGCGAGTGCATTGGCTGGATGACGTGGTACTTCCACAACACCAGCAAGATTGCCGTGCAAGATGATCGCCGGACGGTAAAAAAAATCATCTCGAGGAATTGAACTGAATGTTTCGTTGCGAAATTGTGATGAGTAAAGGGCGCACGAGGCATGTGCCGAATGCTGGAAAGGGGCGATGGTGTGCGAAACCATGGAAAGTACCCGTTGGTGTGCTCCACTGCCACGTCCACGCACGTGGTTCGTCGCCGAAGGGCGCGTGGCACGCGACCAGAGCCACGATGAGGAACCCCAGGAGGGGAAACGGGCATTGCTTTGTGGAGCGTCGAAGGAAGAAGGTAGAAGAAGTCAGCGTAGTACCCGCGACGTGAGCAGCAGGTACCCGGATCTCGAGGTCAGCGGCATGAGGGTCCCGGGAAGCAGCCGTCAACCTCGGTAGACGCCAAGGGTCGCTCCCAGGACCTGCGGTACCTCTTCATAGCAGTTGCCGGTGCACCTGTAACACTTCACCTTCTTCGCAAGACAGCGGCAACCCACACGAAGTCCCCGGAGCTCCGCGTCATCGGTTTGGCCACGCGGCACGTAGAAGCGGAGGCCGCAGAGGCTTAGCCTGCCAAGACCATTGATGACCGGGTTACAGGCGATGGAAGTGATCGGTTCGTATGGTGGATGCTGGTGGACGGCGACCGCATGGACTAAGCGAGAGCGTCAAAGGCGAGCGCGACACAACACGGACGACGAAGCGTCGACTTAGACGTCGTGCCGACCACGAAAGTAAGGAAGATTGATTTTCGAACGCGACCGAGAGGCCAGAGTGGCCAGACTCTTACGAGAAATAGGGACTGATCCTAGTAATAGCATTTTTATGTTGTGCCGTTAAGAATACTTTTTATATGGATTCAATATTCATGTATCTCGTGTGAATTTTGGGTGTTTGTTAATATTTTGCCGCGTTGTTTGATAAAATTTGTTTGTCGTGACCCCACGATCTCCTGTCCCGAATATTTCATTCCCATCCGATTTGCAAGTGCTCCAGAGAGACGTGACATAATTATTAGCAAGCCTGCCAGGATTTTTCCACCTTTTGGCCCAGTCACTTATCGTCGGAGGTAGCAGGGATGGATTGGGAGAAGTTGGCGGCCGTGGCCAAGGACTTAGACTTGAGCAAGGAGGAGACTATGATGAGGTGCCGAGAAGTTTTTCGAGAACGCAGAATTGAATGAGAGCGAGCGCGCGAACAGCATGCTCGGACGCTCGGGCAGCAAGAGCAAGAGAAAGAACTCTTATAAATAAAGCTGCGATAAGCGCAGGCGCATATGTCGGCGCGAGATGATGCGAGTGACTTTAGCGCTACCGCGACGGCGTCACCCAGCTCGCCTTCTCCCAGACGAAAGCATGTCTGCCCTCAGAAACTCATGGCACCCTTCGATGAGCGAAGGAACGACCTCGATGCGTACTTGCATCGATTCGAAAGGATCGCCATTGGGCAAGGCTGGGAGAGGAGGGAGTGGGCAAACGCTTTGAGCCTTTGTCTTGTGGGAGAGGCCTTGAGCGTGTTTGGTTGCATGCCAGAACAAGAGTCTCTAGACTATGAGTTGGTGAAGAAAACTTTATTAGTAAGGTTCCGGCTAACTGCCGAAGGATATCGCGAAAAGTTCCGGACGTGTAAGCCTGAAGATTCTGAAACTGGGACGCAGATTGTGTGCCGTCTAGCCAACTATTTCGATCGTTGGATTGAGCTGTCGTAGACGGAAAAAACGTAAAAGCAGTCCGCGAGAGAAGAGTGGCTGAACAGTTCCTAAACCAGTGTAGCAGCAAGTTAGCTGTGTTTTTGAAAGAGAAAAAGTTACACACGGTAGATGACATGACCAAGCAGGCAGACCAGTTCATGGAGGCTCAGGGGTTAAAGAATCTAGAAAAGGAGGACAACGGCAACCACAAAGATGCACAAATCACACAAGTGAGGCTACCATAAGCAAGCCAAGGGCACAGCAGCAGTGTTTCTTGTGCAAGATTCGGGCATATAGCTAGGAATTACCGCACAAGCACTAGTCGACAGGAACCACCAGTAATCTGTCAGTTATTCCAAAAAAGGGGCACAAAGCTAATAATTGATGTAGGTCTAGGTAAGGCGAAAATACTGCATGTGCGCTGAGGTCCGAAGAAAAACCAGAGGTAGTCAGTGCAGTACTAGACATGTCGACAGGCAGTGATATGCCAGTAGTAACAAGAACGGTGAATGGCAAACGGGTATTTGTGTTGAGGGATTCTGGCGCAGACACTGTATTAGTGAGGAGAAGTCTGGTGAATGAAAGGAATTTCACGGGGAGAGTAGGAACGGTGGTCTTTGTAGATGGTTTTAGGAAGAGGTTACCAGAGGCCAAGGTAAGGCTAGATACACCCTATTTTTAGGAGAAGTTAATGCCAAATGTATGGAGGATCCATTGTATGATGTGATTTTAGGAAAGAAGCCAGGAGTGCGAATGGTTGATGACCCAGCGTGGAGGGGTGTTTACATGCCAAGCAAGGGAATTTGGACATCACAAAAGACAACGAAAAGTCTGGTTAAATCCCTAGATAGGTAGAAGAGAGTGAGTAGAGAGAGGTGTTAGTAAGGAAAGGAAAACCGAAAGGAAAGTGCCAATTTTTTAGAATATAGGTGTAACCTCTGAGAAATTCTCTAAAGAACAAACCAGTGACAGAACCCTGAGGTACGCGGTAGAGAAAATCGGGCGTACACCGATAAGAGAAGGCACCAGAGACGGAGTGTCATATGGATCTATAAAGGATCTGGTATTCCACAACTACTGGAATGAAAGAAAACGCGTGAGACAACTAGTGATACCAGTAGTTTATAGAAAGGCCATCTAAGAGCACGGTTATGCTAGTAGGTTCAGGAATAACAAGAACCTAAGGAGAGCAGTGACTAGAGAGGCATTTTGGCCAGGTTTACATAAAGATGTAAAGCGCTTTGTGCAAAGGCGTCGCCATTATACGTGCTGATGGAGGGATGGATTATGACATCGATTTGTACTGTAGAAATTGGGGACTAGAATGTTCTGCACAATGAATAATATGAACATTGACTAGATTTCTGATGTGCTTGTCTCGTGAATTGCGCGATAGTGTGGTGTTGTGACAAATGAATGCCATGAAAACGTGTGGTGATGGAAAGTGATGAGTGAACCCGTGCCCGAGTGATGACACGAGCAGAACAAAAGTCCGAAACCCCAAGGAGGAAGAAGCAAGCAGTTTTTGAGGAAAAAAACTCTTAAAAAGGTGGCTAATATGGTGAGTAAAGGGCTCACGAGGCACGTGGCCAATGCTGGAAAGGGGCGATGGTGTGCGGAGCCACGGAAAAGTATCCGATGGTGTGCTCCACTGCCACGTCCGCGCACGTGATTCGTCGGTGAAGGGCACGTGGCACGCTACCAGAGCCACAATGAGAAACCACAGGAGGGGAAATGGGCATTGCTCTTTGGAGCATCGAAGGAAGAAGGTCGAAGAAGTCAGCGTCGTACCCGCGACGTGAGGAGCAGGTACCCGGATCTGGAGGTCAGCGGCAGGAGGGTCCCCGGAAGCAGCCGTCAACCTCGGTAGACGCCGAGAGATGCTGCCAGGACCTGCGGCACCTCGTCATAGCAGTTCCCGGTGAACCTGTAACACTTCACCTTCTCCGCAAGACGGTGGCAACCCACACGACAGTCCCCGGAGCACCACGTCAAGCCGAGGCCGAAGAGGCTTAGCCTGCCAAGACCAACGTCGACCGGGTTACAGGCGACGGAACCGAGTGGCTCGTACGCGGATGCTGATGGACGGCGACCGCAAGGACTAAGTGAAAGCGTCATCGGCGAGCGCGACGTAACACGGACGGAGAAGCGTCGACTTAGGCGTCGTGCCGACCAAAAAAGTAAGGACGTTAGATTTTCGAACGCGACCGAGAGGTCAGTGTGGCCAAACTGTTACGAGCGATAGGGAATGAGCCTAGTATTAGCATTTTTAGGTTGTGCGGGTAAGAATATTTTGGATTGCTTCAATATTCATGTATCTCGTGTGAATTTTGGGTGTTTGTTGATGTTTTGTCGTGTTGTGTGATAAAATGTGTTTGTCATGACCCCATGGTCTCTTGTCCCGACTCTCTCATTCCCATCCGATTTGCAAGCGCTCCCGAGATACGTGATAGAAATACGTGGAGACCATCCCAGATTTTTAACAGGTGCCTGTGAGCTTAGGCCAAAACGCGATGGCATTGTTGAGGTAGCACAGACGCCTTGACCATTTTAAAGCGCTAAGCAGGTAGTCCATTGCTCGTTAAAAATTTGCTGATACGTTTCAATTCAAATTCAACTTTACTCTAAACTGGTATGTCACCGGTTATAGTGGACGACATCTTCACCCAATAATTTTGTTTTCGGCCATTTGCCACACGCCTGACCTAAAATATATGGGAAAGATACCATGTTAGGCTACAGTCAGGGATGTCGTCAATGCCGGAAAAATGTGAGCGCCCTTGTTTTCAGTCTTGCTAAAGCGCCGATAATGGACACAGATATGCCATTTGGTTTCTTACAATGTACCATAGAAGATGCCTGAGAAATCGCAAATTATGTGATTATGCGCCGAGCCAGTGTTTCGCAGAACTCCGTTTGGATGGTGCTACGCTCCGTTGCATATACTTCATACGAGCGTCTACGAATAGGTCTCGCGTTCCAGTACTATGGGTTACTAGTGATGTTTATCCAAGTTGGGCTGAAGAAAAAATCGATATCGTCGTTGGATTGGGCTAGCGACAGACGTAGGCATTTGCTCTGAGATGGGGGAAGGCCGTGAGCAATCATGACATTAAACAGGTGATCAAGCTTAGTGGTAGTAGCTGGGTTTCTTGGCGACGTCTGTGGTGGAAGAGTAATCAGACTCCACGTGTCGTTTGTGCCTATATCCATAGGCATGCGCACGGTTACCGGTCAGGGGGGGGGGGGGGCGAAGGTGCGACGCAGCGCCCCCCTTCCCGATTAAGTCAATGTATGGGGCAGACTTTGCGCCCCCCCCCCTCTTAGGTTCTTACGTGACTAGGGGGGGCGGCCGCCCCCTCTTCCCCCATCGTGCGCACGCCTATGCCTATATCTGCTCTACTGTCCCGTGTTACATATTTCGGGAACCAATTGGGGGTTCAGCCAAAGTTCTCTATTGGGGAATGAGGCAGAGAGACACGGTGCGTCAAAAGAACGTCTATGGCAGGGGAAATTAACCCATTACAAAAGCCTGAGGCATAATTCTTCATCGCCGTCAGCCACAGCGTCAACGAAGTGCACATAATGCGTTCCAATTGTCTAGCGGGTGCCGCGCTTTTCCGAAAAATGACGAATGATGGCATAGTGGACGCTTCCCCACTACAGAAAAATTATGATGAGTTATGGTTATAGTGGGTACAATTCTAGGGTGCTTGTGGTATTTGCCCCAAGAGGGTTTGAAAAAGGCTTTAGAAAGGCCGCTCTTCCAGCTATCGCTGTGACTGTGCTGCGCGTTCCGCGCAGGAAGGGCGGTTTTTTTAAATGCGAAACATTTCTACGTGTACTGCAAGCGCTTGGGCATTTCTATCTATCTATCTATCTATCTATCTATCTATCTATCTATCTATCTATCTATCTATCTATCTATCTATCTATCTATCTATCTATCTATCTATCTATCTATCTATCTATCTATCTATCTATCTATCTATCTATCTATCTATCTATCTATCTATCTATCTATCTATCTATCTATCTATCTATCTATCTATCTATCTATCTATCTATCTATCTATCTATCTATCTATCTATCTATCTATCTATCTATCTAGCCGCCTACGTCTGGATGCTCTCGTGAGCGCCTCCTTAACTTAAGGTCGACCAAACTAAGTAGGTTGGGTAAAAGAATTTGACTAGTATGTCTGGCTGGTCGTGATCTGAATAACGTGAAACTCCTGTCGCGTACATGGTAAAACTCATTTCTCCAGACACGTGTGGCTCATGCCCGTATACAACGGGCCGCAGTATGCGGGTGTGCTCAGCAGGTGTTTGACAATTTGTCTACCCAGGAACGGTGAGGATGGTCATTGGTAATTTAAATGCGAGAGCCTTAAGAAAAAAAATGCCCCCCACCTCCCCGAAGGGAATCGTGAGGAAATGCGAATGCGCCGACACCGACTTCATCGCCTTGAGAGGCGCCCAGCCAGCGAACGGTGGAGAGTGAGGCGCGAGCGGACGGGAGAGTGGGGCGCAGGGAGGAGAGAGAGCGAACGGCGAGAGAGAAGGAGTGGCGAAGCACTGCACCTACCCTCTCCTACACTCTCTCGCACCACATGCTCCGTTCGCTAGGGGCGAGGATAAGCGCGCGCGCCCGCAGCTGTTGCCTATGGGAGAGGGAGTGAGAGCGGAGAGATAACACCTGCCGGCGCGCGGACACCTCCTCAACCTATCCTCCTGCTCCTCCTCCGCGGACAACGCCGGGCAACGCGGGACAACGCCGCCTGACATAGCCCGACTAAGAAATGCATTCACATTTAAAACTGACAACGGCAGCGTTGACACGACGAATGCAAAGAATAGAAATCGAACCCAAGAATCGAATCCACGCATATGCGACTGTTCAACATACGCCTCTGCGTGCAACATTTGTACATATCTTTAGCGTCATTTCATAATGTTTCGCTTAATAAAAAAAATTACACCATCTCCCGCTAAAGGGAACCATGTGTAGATGTGAAGCAGCGGGCGCTAACGCTTACACTGGCGGTGGCGTTGATGCTGGCGCTCATCGCAGCGTTGCGCAGGAGAGAAAACTGGGGAGGCGCAAAGCAGGCAGTGATGGAGCAGTGTTTTCTACTGGAACATGCCAATCGCTGCTAATGGGCAATGAGAGACAGAAGACTCCGACTGGACACAGAGACCCGCACTCCGCTTTTACTTAACGCGCACGCTGCGAATTTTTATTGTTCAACAACGCACAGGAGAAATCTCCCACCGGCACCAGCATGGAGGTCAAGATCCATTGCCATATATACGAGGTGGCCAGTGAACGGTTGTGCAGTGCGAGCAGTCGGTTTTTTCAACCAAGAAACTCACTAGCAGACGCTGCCTGCGTCGGCGTCGCGAGGCGAGAGAGGGGGGGGGTGGAGCGTAGGAGAGGAGAGAGAGGGAGACGCGCATGCGCAGTGGGAGTGTGGGCGCCGCGGGCAGGGATGCCTAGAGGAGAGAGGGGGGAGCGTAGAAGGAGAGAGGAGGGAAGGCGCATGCGCAGTGAGGGTGTGGTTGCCGCGGGGAGGGATGTCTAGAGGAGAGAGAGAGGGGGGGGAGAGGAGGTTCTAATTTTTATTTTTTTGAAAGGGTTTGCGCATGCGCAGTAAGGGTGGTCACGCCGCACACCACCACCGGATTAAGCTTCGCCATAAGATGCTTCACATCTAAAATTACAACCTTGTCACCTTACCTCGGCGTACTTCGCATAACATCGATTACCATGGTACTTGGGATCTGCCGAAATTTTTTCACTAGCCACCAGTTTTAAAATGCAGTGCTGTTTGAAATAAAATTCTCCGAAATAATTTACTTCAAATGCAGCAGGAGTTTCGGGTTGAGTTCCTTAATGATGGAAGGTTTGACCTAAGTGCTATGGAAAGAAATCATGGCAGCTTCGCTTTAGATGTGGCATGCCTGAAGAGAGATCACAGCTGGGTGTCCGTCCTTGTTTCTCTTTATTTTTTTTCTTTCTTTCTCTTTCTCTACGTTCTCTGTATCTCGTTCTCGTATCTATTTGTTTCTATTTCTCTATTTTTATTTGTTTTTCTCTCTATGTATTTCTCTCTCACACTTTCTATCTTCATTACTCCTTCTTTCTCTCACACTCAGTTCGTACACGCTCAGTGGGTATTTCGCCAATTTCATAAGGAAGAATTATGTTGTAGTGAAAACTTCAAAACTGTACGTGCAGCATAGACATTCTAGGATAGTTTAAAACGGCCACTGTTGTGCACACAAGCTTTCTTTTCCTCGGGGCGCGGGTGATGGCGATGCGCATGAGGACTGATTACGCCATCGCCTTCTACTTTTGAAGGCGGAGCTCAATCGTCCTCCAAGATGTTAGCGGTCTTCTGTTTTGTGCTGTTTTAATTTTTATTATGTCGTACCACCAACTGGGTAAGCATCCACTTTAGGTGAAAATTTGGATGACATGTTCTGCGACTCCTTCTTTAGAGCCCCGCCAAGTTTTTGCACTTTTCAACAAACTGGCACTCTTACATGTTTACCTCGAACGCCGGGTTTGACTGTGTTGCAAATGAAGAATGAGCGTTAATGTTTGTTTTCCACTCATCTTTTCTTTACCAGATCTTGGCCGGATGTTCAGAAGAAAGATGAAAAAATTTCAATATTCTAAATTTTCAGTTCGTACAAGGTAGTAGTAAAGGCAAGTTTAAGCTTGAAAATTGAATATTTCAATATAACTCGGCAGAACCTGAAAGCTCAGCACCGCAAGAATTACTGATAATAAGATATATCTACCGCAACAAGGTTCGACGACCTACATGTCTTGTGTTTTTCCTTCAGTCTCTCATCACTTAATGCTGCAGTATGAAATGAAATGTAGTGCATTTACGGTCATTACAAAGGTGTGTAAAGTATGTTTCCTTGTGACAATTATGAATGAACACTGAGCTGAATATATATGGTCAACATACTTGTATGTTTGTAACTTACACATACCTAATAGACACGAGGCATACATATTTAACCCCAAATAACACAAGGTAACTGAGAGCAAAAGATAACCGAAATTACACATGAATTGTAGCGGTACACAAGGAAGTAACGGCAAATATGAAAACACTCTGTACAGTGCCCTCAGTCGCTAATATATTTGTAATGACGACGAAATGCTTTTGGGGTGAGATGGTTACTGCATTACAGATACTTCTTTCTATTTTGAGGCAAAGTCCGGTAATGAGATCTCGTTAAAAGCCGAGGGATGTAAACAGTTCTATGCCCTGACAGAAAGCGACAAAAAAAGAATTCGTGGAAGCGTCATTGTGGTAAGGTGGAGGTAGAGGAAGGAAAGGCAGGAATGTCAACCAGACGAGCGTCCGGTTTGCTATCCTACACTGGGGGGAAGGGGATTAAGGGATGAAAAGATAGAGAGATAGAAAGAAAGGAACATACAAAAATCACGTGAGCTTAAACCAGACTGCTGCGTTCAATAGTAGTGAACGCAGGACTTCAGGCGTATCCCGTTGCACTTTAGATCGTCGGGACATGGTGCCTACTGAAGGCTTGCAATTACTGAACATAGAACATCGAGTACCTGTTGTACGGACTCAGCGTGCGGTGACTTCAGCCTGCCGACGAACACACGAAGTGGTTCTATGAGTGATTCAAGAACTACCAGGATTGATCTGTCTTCTTCTGGCAACCTGTGAGTCGGGGATTCAGGGTTTACTCTTGCCGAGGTGCACTGTGAATCCGCGTGTCACTGCGATCTCGGCTACGGAGGCCAAGCTGCGTCAGTGGTGTCCATGCCTTCCATAGTGTTCTGGTTTCTACCGGCCGTTGCTGATCCGTGTGGCTGCGGCTTCGGCAATGTAGGCCAAGTGGAATCCACAGCATTCATGCCTTTCATTGTATTACGTTTCATACCAGCTGTGTAGAGTCTGGGTGGCAAAGGAGGTGGTGAAGCGGGGTGTCGAATGGGCGCTGCGGATGTAGAGGCATTACATTTCCCTGACTTACTTCGGCACTGATGGCGCCGCTTTCGGACGGTTGCGGCGGCCTCGCGATGCGATGTATGGTCTCTCGCCATTTGTCCCAATACAGCTGTCTTTTCGTTTTTGAGCAATCTCTTGAGGAAGCTTCGAGGGGTCCATTACAATTTGAACAGTTGAGAACATTGGCTTTGCAATCGTCTGCGGAGTGCGTTTCAGCACAGCGAGAACATACTCGTTTGTCTGCACACACACACACACACACACACACACACACACACACACACACACACACACACACACACACACACACACGCACACGCACACGCACACACACACGCACGCACGCACGCACGCACGCACACACACACACACACACACTCACTCACTCACTCACTCACTCACTCACTCACTCACTCACTCACTCACTCACACGCTCACTCACACACACACACATACAATACATACCCATCATTGCTTGGCACGATACCACATACTTCAAATCATCAACGATCTCTAACTACTGCGCATACAAGTTGGCGGACATACAGTCTGGTGTTGCTATTTATTGCTCGCCTTTACTAACAAAAATTCATTCCACCATTCTGTATGTTCTAGGGTGCATTCACCTTGAGTCCATTAAAAGCAATCAGCTTGATGTCAATTGCACCCACAAGTAGTAGGGGTGTACGAATATTCTAAAATTTTGAATACCGAATCGAATATCGTTCTATTCGACTCAATATGCAGTATTTTCTCAAGGCAAATACTGCACATACGAAATACCGATTATTTTTCGAATACTTTTCCGATTATTTTTCGATTATTTTCGAATACTTATTTTTCAAATACTACACAGCGTTGTAGCCAAGCTTTGCACGAAGGCAATTTTTCCTGAGTTATTTTTACACGTTGCCAGAGCTTTCTTTTTTCTAAATTCCCAATTGAATGCTTAGCACGATGTAGCAAGTTCACGGCTGCTAGAGAATAGCTGAATAGAATGGTTTTGCATACTGGTAAGAAACTGAAAAAGCAAGGGACAAAGAAGAAAAAACTAGCAAAAAGAAAGAAAGTCGGTGAGTATTGTTCACGATAAAGCACAGCAGCTTGCGAAGGGAGAGATCTGCTTGAATGCATTTGAATCAGCAAGATATGGCGCAGCTTAGTCGCCTAAATATCTTAGTTGTATTCGCCATATTGTGTATTTTATTAACGTTGGAAAATGCTCCAACGTCGGTATTCGCAGGTAGAGGACGCTATTTTCAAGGAATAGATAATGCAGGATATACTTCAGGTGCAGAGACAGGTACTGTAATATCACTTATCCTGAACGCGTATTGTCACGTTTTGAGGCGTAGAATTGCAAAACCTAAGAGAAAATACGCAGGAACTTTCTGTAATAATAATTTTCTTTCTTTGTAGAAAATGATTGGCAGCAGGGACAAAGCCATATTACACTAATGAGACGATCTTTCTTTAGTCGCATCAGCTATGCGACGTGCATGCCAAAGCTCAGTTGTCTTCGAGCACCACCTAATTCTACGAACAGAAAATGAAGCCAAGGGAGGCATAAATAACATTATTTGTAGTCTTTTAGCTGTTGTGTCGCAATTACGACATAAGTGAACAAAAATAATTCAAATGATTGAAATATCAACTTTGCGCTGCTAGAGACCGCGCCTGCAACCTTCAGATAACGCGCGCGACCCTCTACCAATTGAACAAAAGCGGTGGTCGATTTCTCATACACATCATTTGCTATTACCGTTAGTGTAATCCTGAGAGTATTAGCAAATGACACTCATAGCCATGACCTTGATAGTGGAACACCCTTGTTCTCAGCTGGCGCCCTGTAGAACATGATCTTCTTACGAGCTGGAAGCTGACCAATAAGCACTCCTATGCCGAGATTATTACACTACAGATAAATCTATAAATAATGTTCCCTATGCATTTCTTAGCTTCATTGCCTGTTGGTTTAAATAGCTGCTGTGTAACCAGGAAACGAGCCCCTAATTCATTTCTTTCGAGTTACACCGCTGGCTCAGCGGCGACCAAGAATTATACCAGCATGAGGGCTTCCATCCATCAGCTGCATCCCTCCATTCGACCATCCATCCCTGACATTTCTCTCTCCTGCGTTTCCTTGTAATATTACCTATACTGAAAGCGGAAAAAGCAGTAGCATATATGTGGACGTTCAAAAAGCGAGATTTTCGAGCTAGGTCGAATCCGAATAAAATTAGCAGTTGTTCCGAGTACGAATACAACCGATGAGCGAAGCTCCTTAGAAATGGGAAGCAAGTGACTATGTATACGTTTCGAAACTCTTTAACCATTCGAAGGATGCAAGGCAGATTGTGATTTCGGTGTCTCGGTTGATGCCAGTGATCTTGGGAAAGTCGCTTTCACTGAAGGTGTCCACATCGGGTATGTCGTATTTACAGTACTCATCGAAACTGTCGAACCCACAATGGGTCTACTGTCAGAGGAAAGAAAAGATAGTAGCACGGAGGAAACTGTAGTCGTTCATGGCAGCAGAGCGTGCGTGTGGCACAGGGAGAACGCTGGCTACATTAAAACGCGAAGTGCTTTTTTTTGCGCCTCGCGCCTTGTTTGCGCGTGGAGAGCGTCTGCTGCGCTGGGTGCCGCACCGCGCGTTCGCCAGTTTAAGGGGAGAGCGCAGAGACGAAGAAAGAGGGAGACTAATCTGCCTCCTTCTCGCATGCGTTCGTATTCTCGCGCCTCACGCATCGTGGAGACGCCATCCGCGTCCCAACGCTCATAAGCTGATTTATCCTCCCGCGTGAGGGGGAGACGCCACAGCTGGTACGGTGCCAGGGAGCTTCAACGGCGACGGCGAAGGCGGGGTGCCGGCCTAAGGAGCTTCGCTCCTAAAAAGTAACGGTTTCGCCGCAAGGGCGTAGCAATGAATCCGATAGCAAGAAATTGAAACTTTGCACGAAGAACGACAAGCAGCTCGATGCTTGTAGGACGACGCGGAAGCACAAAGAAGGACGCTCGACAAGAACGTGCAGGTATGCGCAGGACAAGCGTGACAATGTAAGTGTCGCAGTTGTTGCGTCTTTATGATTCAACAACGCACAGTAAGTGTCGTTAATGCAGAACGCGACGCTCTTAGATACTTTTTAGATGTGAAGCATCTTATGGCGAAGCTTAATCCGGTGGTGGTGGTGGTGGTGGTGGTGGTGGTGTGCCGGCGTGACCACCCTTACTGCGCATGCGCAAACCTTTCAAAAAATAAAAAATAAAAAAAACCTCCTCTCCCCCTCTCTCTCCTCTAGGCATCCCTCCCCGCGGCAACCACACCCTCACTGCGCATGCGCCTCCCCTCCTCTCTCCCCCTCCTACGCTCCCCCCCTCTCTCCTCTAGGCATCCCTCCCCGCGCTCCCACTGCGCATGCGCGTCCCCCCCCTCTCTCTCCTCTAATACGCTCCCCCCTCTCTCCTCTAGGCATCCCTGCCCACAGCGTCCACACCCCCCACTGCGCATGCGCCCCCCCCCCCCTCTCTCTCCTCTCCTACGCTACCCCCCCCTCTCTCGCCTCGAGACGCCGACGCAGGCAGCGTCTGCTAGCGAGTTTCTTGGTTGAAAAAACCGACTGCTCGCGCTGCACAACCGTTCATTGTCCATCCCGTATATATGGCAATGGATCTTGACCTCCAATGTGGTGCCGGTGGGATATTTCTCCTGTGCGTTGTTGAACAATAAAAATTCGCAGCGTGCGCGTTAACTAAAAGCGGAGTGCGGGTCTCTGTGTCCAGTCGGAGTCTTCTGTCTCTCATTGCCCATTAGCAGCGATTGGCATGTTCTAGTAGAAAAAACTGCTCCATCACTGCCTGCTTTGCGCCTCCCCAGTTTTCTCTCCTGCGCAACGCTGCGATGAGCGCCAGCGTCAACGCCGCCGCCAGTGTAAGCGTTAGCGCCCGCTGCTTCACATCTACACATGGTTCCCTTTAGCGGGAGATGGTGTAATTTTTTTTTAAAACTGGGACGCATGTACTGACCCCTTTGCGTCTCCGGCCACGCGGTGGCGCCTAAGCCAAGGTGTTCCCGGCGTTTTTTAGGAGAGAAGCTTCTTATGCCCGTATCCCACCGGCGCCGTCGCCGCCGTCGAAGCTCCCCCTCTCCCACCTGTCTCCCTCTCCCTGCGCTGCGCGCGCCGTACACTCACTCGCTCAGTCGTTCCCGCCCCAGAGCGCAGCAGACGCTCTCCCCACCCACTCCCCCACCTTACCGCCTTCATGAAAGCCAGCAGCGATATCAGGCGCATAGTCGTTAGCGTCCCATTTCTAAGGAGCTTCGCTCATCGGTTATATTCGTGCACGGAGCTGCTGTTTTTTTTTTCTTTTTTATTACACATCACGAGTGGGAAAAGAAAGGGGCCACTTTTTTGTGCGCGTGTCAAGGGCAGTTTCCAACTGACAGAAGATGTAGGAGCGTTGCGCGATCGAAAAGACGCTCAAGATCCTCCAGGATCTGAGTACTGCCAGCTGCAAATTGTGTATATATCTAAGCTCGTCGTTATAATGCCGGAATAAGCATAGGCGTGCGAAAGATGATGATGATATATGGTGATATGATGATATATGATGATATATGGCCAAGTCTCACCGTAGCACACCCCCCGCCGTCCCCTCGTGTGTCATGACTAAAAAAAAAGCCATAACAAGTCAACAAGTGCCATCATGGATGCAAAAATGAAAATGAAGTGGTGTGTTTCTCTCAGCGGCCTGCAATAGGCCCCGCCTTCCCAGGGGTAAAAGTAGGAAGTATATTCCCTGAATTCACCATCAAGGGTCATCGGTCGCCACAATTGTGAAAAATAATGCAGTGTCATAACCCTGCGGATTAAAAACGGCGTGAAAAGACGCGGGAGCAATGGTATGAGGTGGAATTGGCGCTCACCTTCAGATTGGTGATAGTGATAGTTTTGGTCATTGGTGATGATGGTGATAGTTTTGAGTTGGCTCTGCACGGCATGACAACAAGCTTAAGAGCGCCGCTGTAAAAGAGAAACTGTAAACAGAATCACATCTTGCAAAACTGTTTTACGCTCAATTGAAATATGAAAGAAAAGAAAATAGAAAAGTGAGAACTGCAACTAAGTATTTTATTTCGATGTCTGAAACCGTCTAATGCACCCGTTGTTCTAACAGATCACCATGCACCAAACACATGCTTCCACTTTGAGTCATGTATGGCAGCGGAACCCGAAAGAACTTTCAACGCCTAACATTCATCATTCTTATAACTTCTCTTCATATTTTACTATCCAAACATGAACAAAAGTGGGTGCAGTTGGAGGAATACCTGTGGCACAACAACGAGCGCGTTCTCCATCTCCACCACAATATAAATCTCGGCCTCAAACTCCATCTCGACTACCGACCCGATCTCGACCTTCACTTAGTCAAAGTAAGTATTCCGCGTTTTTCTTTGTATGCGTACTGAATGTTTAAATGTCTAAACTAGTTTTTTTATAGTCTGTGATAGGTGCGAAGAGCTTATAACCACGATTAAAATGAGTGGTGTTTGAAATGGCCTGCTTACAGAGTGTGCTACAAAAATTGTTATGACATGAAGTTTCGGTTGTTCAGACGAAATAATAGTAAATGGCAGCAAAAGTAGGGACAGAAGAATGGGCAAAAAGGCATTGTGACCGCTCACGTAGTCCTCTTATCCCTGTTTCGAGTACTCTTGTTTCCTTTTCTTCTATCATGTGTTGCTCTGAGCACACTAAACGTCATGGTGTACAAGGGAAAATTGACAAGCAGCCATTTTGAAGCACGAAGCCTCAATAGAGTCCATAGGCTCAACCACAATGTCGCGTGAACTCGAACTGGAGTTTGTTTCCGAAGCGGTAACTAGTACGCTGGCCGTGGACCTCGCTGGCAGAAGGGCATCTTTAGCCACGATGAGGTTGCCTTTCTTACAATCAGGCTGCTGGGCGAGAGCGGACAACAGAACCTTGCCTGCTCCGCAATCCACGGTCGCACGACACTCTCGCAAAAAGTCTATGCCAAGAATAACGTCGTGCGTTGATTGAGCAAGTACTGCGAATTCCACCTTGAACGTTTTACCGGCAACACAGACAGACACAGTGCAGACCCCGACTGGACGCAAGAACGCGCCGCTCACTGCCCGAAAGGTAGAAGCTTTGTCCCAATAAAACATAACCTTGCAGCCAAGTCGTTCCTTAAAAACTAAACTCATCACAGAAACACTTGCACCAGTATCTATCAACGCCATCGTCGGAACATCGCCCACAAGTACATGAACTTTATTTTGAAGCATAGAAACTGGTGGAGGCATAGTTTGGTGAAAATCGGTACGTCCAGCGACCTCGCCTCCGTCGGCCACGCCGGTTAGTTTCCCGGTGGCGGAGACGAAAGCCGTGGCCGAGGCCGTGGAGATGGCGACCGGGGCTGACGCGTGGTAGGCGGCGTTAAGCTGCGCACAGACCCGGGCGAATCAGTCCGCATGTTCGGCCAGTAGGCGTGCCGCTCGTCAGTTGGGGTGGGAGGCCAGTAGGTGTAGTCGGGCCGTTGTCTTCGCCGTGCAGACGTCGCGGATCGCTCAGGAAATGTCGCGCGCGGACGACGTCGCATTGGGCAAAACCGGGCAATGTGTCCACGAACACCGCACATGGTAGCAGACGGGCCGTTCACGAGGCATAGGGAACGTCGCAGGGTGTTGAGGGTACTGTTCCCAATCAGAAGCAAAAGGAGGCGGACGGTTATTGTAGCTGTAGTTGTTGCGGGAGGCATAAGGCTGCTCGACATAAGAAGACGTCGGTGGTGGAGCCCTTAGCTGTGGACCGCCGTTGGATTAGCTGCGCTCGTCGAAACTCGCAGCATTAATGCTTGCGGATGGTGGATCACACTGTGGGTCTCGGGCTTTCACGGGTACAGAAATGTGGCGACGAAGTTCCTCGCGTACAATGAGGCGAATCGTTGAAGAAAGGTCAGCAGGTAATGCGTCTTGGCAAACATCGACAGTGGCGACCGTCGTGACATTGGCCAGGCGTCCAAACTTCGAAGTGATGCGGCGAGTCTTTAGGGCCTCAAAGGTTCGACAGTGCTTAATCACATCGGCCACAGATTCAAGGCTCTCCTTGCCGATAAGGAAGTGGTAAACGTCTCCCGCAATTCCATTGAGAATGTGGCCCACCTTGTCTTCTTCCGTCATGCTGGCATCGACAGACTTGCACAATTTCAGAACGTCTTCAACGTACGTTCTGAAAGTCTCACCACAGACTTGAGCTCTCTGCCACAACATTTGCTCTGCGCGTTTCTTCTTCGTCGCGGGGTCGCCAAAGCATTTCTTGATCTCCTCCACGAATTGATCCCAAGTCGTCAAAGTGTCCTCGTGTTTCTCGAACCATACCAACGCAGTGAAGTCGAGAAATAGACCCACGTGAGATAACTGGCTAGCGGAATTCCAGCCATTGGCTCGGCTCACCCGTTGATAGTGGCTGAGCCATTCCTCCACGTCATCGCCAGATTTCCCTGTGAAGGTTCGCGGCTCTCTGTAGTGGTAAGGCGAAGCCCTCGTGGACGGCTGCTGGATATCTCCGTCCGAGCTCATCTCTTGAGGTAGTGGTG
Organism: Rhipicephalus appendiculatus; assembly: GCA_030522465.1. Lineage (NCBI taxonomy): Eukaryota > Metazoa > Arthropoda > Arachnida > Ixodida > Ixodidae > Rhipicephalus > Rhipicephalus appendiculatus. The sequence goes on from JALIZH010007951.1 coordinate 102,649, forward strand.
CCAAGCCCGCTAATCGACGGCTGCGGCGAAGCTCGTGCTGTTGCGTGTCCGTCGCTAGTAGACGGTTGCCCTCCGGTCTCGCTTAGCTGTAGCTGGCTTACCACGCACCTTCCACCACAATTGTGACGATGAAACGCGTTTATTTACAGCGCGAGGAATGATTGTGAGAGGTACAGCTCAGAGCGAAAAACAGGCGACCGAGCTGCTCGCGAGCCAGTGCCTCCTCGATCTCTTCATCCGCCCACCGACAGCATACGTTGCAATATGTTTTACTGGCTTTGAGGGCCGGTCTTTTATACTATCCATGTTCAATGAAGCATGTGTGCTGGTATGCCGTACGTCTAGAGAATAGGGAAGTCTAAGAAACATCACTGAGCCTTGAAGTTTGTATTACTGACCTTGTCCCTTGCGCTACGGCTGTCAACATTTTCGCAAAGATGCTTCTCAAGTGGCTGAAGGTTAAATCCATTGCTTTGTGATCATGCTGTCATCGTTGCCCAACTATAACTACGTTTTTACTTTCACATCGCCGCGGAAGGGGTCCAATTGAAATAATACAGGAAATGGAATGTCTGTCTTCCCTGGCGAATAAAATTAACACTCATATTTGTTGTTTACTGTTGTTCTCTTTTAACAGAACTTCATAAAAAGATTCACAAGGTGAAAAAGCACTGGAATAATGTTCCATTTACATTTCGTCGGAGATCCTAACGCAAGCAAGCTTCGAAACTGGATATTTGTATTTTGTCCTGCAGACTCCGTAGTCTCATGGCCTCAATAAAAATGGTATTTCTTTCAACACAATAATACGACTTTAGTTCAAAACAACACAATCAAGTGTGGATATTTAACTTCTCACTTTATGCAGAATTATAACATGTCGTAATTTTCAAGGACACAGAAGTAGCAGAATGGTACCAAAAAAAAGAAAAAACGGAATCTTGATTCACCGAGAGAATTTCCTGAGTAGTCTTCGCCAGGAGATCGTCACTGCACAAGTGCCGAATTCAATGTGCCATCCCAGCGTTATACCACTGAGGCATGCTGTTTTTTTTCTTTATTACTTTCACTTGCACATCATACAGTAATAATGGCGGTGCTCGAAACTCCAGTGCACGAAACCCTATACAAGCGTTATGTCACGAAAGAACCCAGTGGACTTACGTTATATAGCGTGGTAGAAGGGTAAAATAACAACCAGGCGTCACAGAATGCGAATTGTGTAACCCGGCGTGACACAATATCAATTGCATTACGAGTTTATCGTTGATTCCTTCCAACCCATTACAAAAGCCTCAGCCATATTCTTTCACCGGCATCAGCCACCGAATCAATTAATGGAGTAGTGGGTACCTTGCAAGAGTACTTGTATTAGTAGCCCCATGAGAGTTTTTGATGGGCTCTAGAAATGGCGCTCTTCTAGCTTTCGCTGTGACTGTGCGGCGCTTTCCGCCCAGGCCTGGCGTTTTTTCTAACCCGTACAAACGTAAACGGTAAGAAGTCCGCGGATAAACTAAAATTCTGTATAGGTTGCCTCTCGTGACTGTAGGTAGGCCCCGTGTGCTACTGCGTTAGATACCGTCTTAGGAAAATGCTTTGCTATAATTTCATAGTATAACGTTGATACTCCATTAAGACGAGTAAGTTGAAGTATAAGTTTTCTTACACATAAATTCAGCAGTTTGTGGTGTTTCCAGTCTGTGAAGGACGGAAATGCGTCCACTAGAATGCAGATACCGTTATATTAATCTATCACCCCTTCCTCCCCGCAGAATGCAAGAACATGGGAACCTCTATGACTTGCAGCCATGAATAATGGTGACATACTAGCATTACTGAGGTGATTGTGCTCACCAGATATATCATTGTTTTTGCATCATTGACAGAGGCTGCACGCGCATGACTGGTGGTTGTACAGTGTAGGCATTCTTTCGCTGCTCATAAAAAAAATCGCGATTTGGTCGCGAGGATGATGAAGCTCATTATTTAAAAGTATTTAAAGGCGAAAGCGTCAGATCTTTCTCTAATTGCTAAAGCTTACCAGTGGCGGCGACGCCGTCAACACGAGTGAGGCGAAAACACATCACGCGATAACGTCACCAATCGACAGTGTTTCTAACGTGATCGTGGCGTCACATCACGTGAGGTCGTATGAAACATCATCATGCGACACAGTCACTTGATCAAGGGCTGGCCGATCCTGGGGGCAATGTAAAAGCAGGTGAGGGACAGAAAACCTGTGGTCCTGGAGGCAGTTGCAAACAACCTCAGGTGGACACCGAAGAAGAGGGCTTTCCCCTACGAGTCGTCTTAGGCTAATGCGTAAGGGACCCTGTGAGTAGTTTTTTGATACTATAACTGTACTCCATGTTGAATTCATTGCAGATGCTGTTCCATAGAGTGAAGTGGTTCTTTAATAGCTCTCTGTCGCTTCTTTTACCGCACCTATATGTGCGGCAATGTGCGAAAAAAGTATTTATCCAGTATCCCCACCACACCGCGTTTCACAATCAAATAGTCGTTCTCTTGTGAAAGAAGGCGTCTTTCGTGGTTGAAGCTGCCTGAATAAATTTTGCCAAGCCTGAAATACCGACACCATTTTGTCGCCATTGATGGTTTTGATACGTAGTTACCGAAGTAATTTTTGGGAATGAAACTTAAAGTTCTCCTACTTTGTTTGCACGTAATACATTACCATGTATTTTAGAAAATAAACAAAAGCAGGCTATTTTGATGAATTTTTTTTGCTAACGTTATGAAACAAAGACGCAACGGAATACTGTTGTTTGCGCAGTTTCCTCCCGTGCAGTCTTGCCTTTGTGTGACCCGATAGAAAGGCATTTACAATGAACAAAGATAACAGCACGCATGTTCGAAGTAGTCCGTTATACCATTATGTGTTATTACAGGTGCACTGCTTCTAAATATAAAACCCAATTTTTTAGCAGGCGCTCGTGTGATGCTTTTTTCTTTTGTCCCCCTTTTTTAGGTGTTGTCCACGAAATCTAAAAGGTTTCTCAAGCAAGCGAATGCTGCCACGTCTTTAAAGAGCAAATTGTGATGCAGGTCTTTCGCCAAAGTATTTTATTCCTGCAAGGATTATTCTGTCTTCTGTCAATGTTAGAACTTCCAATGTATGTGGTTGCGCTAAATCGCCGTTCTAATACGGGTATGTATTTAGCAGTTCCATGCCTCAAACCCTGTGCCTAAGCACAAGCAGTATAAGCTCCAATCTAAAGAAAACAGCATCAGGCGCACTATAATTAGCAGCGCGTGAGCCCTCGTGAGAGCAACACCTCGCTTTTGTTGCTTCCTCTAGTACTGTGTTAAGCAGCCGTCTTGTAGCGAAAATAGGAAAGCCGAAAGTACTGTAGTGTAGCTGTAATTTTATGTCATTAGAGATGCAGCCTCCTCCTATGATTTCCGGGACAAGCAGCGAGGATTCTTCGTAGTAGTAGCGAAGTTTGGTGATGTGACACTTACGACGTTGGCTGTGCGTTTTAATTGGCGTGAGACGTCAGTGTGGTCACTGCTCGGACAGATTATTGCGTCTTGAGACATGAAAACATTCCTAACGCACTTTCAGATACAAAAGCATTGATAGTGTGGTCACTGCTCGGACAGATTATTGCGTCTTGAGACATGAAAACATTCCTAACGCACTTTCAGATACAAAAGCATTGATAGTGTGGTCACTGCTCGGACAGATTATTGCGTGTTGAGACATGAAAACATTCCTAACGCACTTTCAGATACAAAAGCATTGATAGTGTGGTCACTGCTCGGACAGATTATTGCGTGTTGAGACATGAAAACATTCCTAACGCACTTTCAGATACAAAAGCATTGATAGTGTGGTCACTGCTCGGACAGATTATTGCGTGTTGAGACATGAAAACATTCCTAACGCACTTTCAGATACAAAAGCATTGATAGTGTGGTCACTGCTCGGACAGATTATTGCGTCTTGAGACATGAAAACATTCCTAACGCACTTTCAGATACAAAAGCATTGATAGTGTGGTCACTGCTCGGACAGATTATTGCGTGTTGAGACATGAAAACATTCCTAACGCACTTTCAGATACAAAAGCATTGATAGTGTGGTCACTGCTCGGACAGATTATTGCGTGTTGAGACATGAAAACATTCCTAACGCACTTTCAGATACAAAAGCATTGATAGTGTGGTCACTGCTCGGACAGATTATTGCGTGTTGAGACATGAAAACATTCCTAACGCACTTTCAGATACAAAAGCATTGATAGTGTGGTCACTGCTCGGACAGATTATTGCGTCTTGAGACATGAAAACATTCCTAACGCACTTTCAGATACAAAAGCATTGATAGTGTGGTCACTGCTCGGACAGATTATTGCGTGTTGAGACATGAAAACATTCCTAACGCACTTTCAGATACAAAAGCATTGATAGTGTGGTCACTGCTCGGACAGATTATTGCGTGTTGAGACATGAAAACATTCCTAACGCACTTTCAGATACAAAAGCATTGATAGTGTGGTCACTGCTCGGACAGATTATTGCGTCTTGAGACATGAAAACATTCCTAACGCACTTTCAGATACAAAAGCATTGATAGTGTGGTCACTGCTCGGACAGATTATTGCGTGTTGAGACATGAAAACATTCCTAACGCACTTTCAGATACAAAAGCATTGATAGTGTGGTCACTGCTCGGACAGATTATTGCGTCTTGAGACATGAAAACATTCCTAACGCACTTTCAGATACAAAAGCATTGATAGTGTGGTCACTGCTCGGACAGATTATTGCGTGTTGAGACATGAAAACATTCCTAACGCACTTTCAGATACAAAAGCATTGATAGTGTGGTCACTGCTCGGACAGATTATTGCGTCTTGAGACATGAAAACATTCCTAACGCACTTTCAGATACAAAAGCATTGATAGTGTGGTCACTGCTCGGACAGATTATTGCGTGTTGAGACATGAAAACATTCCTAACGCACTTTCAGATACAAAAGCATTGATAGTGTGGTCACTGCTCGGACAGATTATTGCGTGTTGAGACATGAAAACATTCCTAACGCACTTTCAGATACAAAAGCATTGATAGTGTGGTCACTGCTCGGACAGATTATTGCGTGTTGAGACATGAAAACATTCCTAACGCACTTTCAGATACAAAAGCATTGATAGTGTGGTCACTGCTCGGACAGATTATTGCGTGTTGAGACATGAAAACATTCCTAACGCACTTTCAGATACAAAAGCATTGATAGTGTGGTCACTGCTCGGACAGATTATTGCGTCTTGAGACATGAAAACATTCCTAACGCACTTTCAGATACAAAAGCATTGATAGTGTGGTCACTGCTCGGACAGATTATTGCGTGTTGAGACATGAAAACATTCCTAACGCACTTTCAGATACAAAAGCATTGATAGTGTGGTCACTGCTCGGACAGATTATTGCGTGTTGAGACATGAAAACATTCCTAACGCACTTTCAGATACAAAAGCATTGATAGTGTGGTCACTGCTCGGACAGATTATTGCGTGTTGAGACATGAAAACATTCCTAACGCACTTTCAGATACAAAAGCATTGATAGTGTGGTCACTGCTCGGACAGATTATTGCGCGTTGAGACATGAAAACATTCCTAACGCACTTTCAGATACAAAAGCATTGATAGTGTGGTCACTGCTCGGACAGATTATTGCGTCTTGAGACATGAAAACATTCCTAACGCACTTTCAGATACAAAAGCATTGATAGTGTGGTCACTGCTCGGACAGATTATTGCGTGTTGAGACATGAAAACATTCCTAACGCACTTTCAGATACAAAAGCATTGATAGTGTGGTCACTGCTCGGACAGATTATTGCGTGTTGAGACATGAAAACATTCCTAACGCACTTTCAGATACAAAAGCATTGATAGTGTGGTCACTGCTCGGACAGATTATTGCGTGTTGAGACATGAAAACATTCCTAACGCACTTTCAGATACAAAAGCATTGATAGTGTGGTCACTGCTCGGACAGATTATTGCGTGTTGAGACATGAAAACATTCCTAACGCACTTTCAGATACAAAAGCATTGATAGTGTGGTCACTGCTCGGACAGATTATTGCGTCTTGAGACATGAAAACATTCCTAACGCACTTTCAGATACAAAAGCATTGATAGTGTGGTCACTGCTCGGACAGATTATTGCGTGTTGAGACATGAAAACATTCCTAACGCATTTTCAGATACAAAAGCATTGGTCGTCTAATATCCTACGTTCGAAAGAATTGTAGCACGGTACTAAGTGCAGCAAAGCGCGGTTTGGAAAGGCCAACATTAGTCGCAATTTCCGCTACGCCTGTAGGAAAATCACGCGCTTACTGGATGTGATGTTACCACGGTAATAGAATGCTTTAGAATGGTGAATAACAACTTCTGTTTCCATCGATGAATTTTAAGTGCGGATCACTTGAGGGGGGCCGCGCTGTCGTGTGCTGTAATTGTATGCTGTCGTCGTCGTGTGCCGTGACGCAGGCAAGACCCCATCTAGCATAGCCATCTGAAGCATATATTGAGCGCTGGCGCCAAGGAGGAGTCTCCTTCTCCTCGTTTTACGAGCGTCTTTATGATGATTTTAAGCAGGTCTTATTGCTCTTGTCCTTCGAGCGCCTTGATGATGATCGTAACGCCAACTGTTGCTGATTGAGCGTGCGCTCGCGTCTTGTTCATCTTTGTTTGTTTTTTTTCGAGCACCTTGATGATGATATTAGGTGCGGAACACTTTATGGGCCAGGGAAAGCAAGCGAGCGAGAAATAGAAATAAATAGAATAGAAATAGAGGAACAGTTTGATGAGTGATGGTAACGGCTGGCAGATGAGTAGGGAGTTTTAACAACAAACACCGACATTCATGTTGCAGGTGGACAAGAAAGGAAGCGAGTATCAACCGATGATTTTGTTCACCGAGTGTTCGAGAAAATTGTCAGGTCACAGTTCCTGCGCTTAGTGGTTCATTTCTTGCAATTTCGCAGTCATCTATTTATGTATCAGCGTGACTGCGAGTTTTTAGTACCGTAAGCTGTGTGCGAGAAGGGTTCCAAAGACTAGAACCAGCCATCACAAAACGCAGTTACGTGTCTCCGGCGATACCATGATGAAGAACTTTTTTTAACACAAAAGTCACAGAGGACGAGATATTTATTATTGCAATAGCAATTATATGGACAGTCTCGACGGGTTGTTGCCGTCGCCATCGCCGTCGCCGTCACGTCGCGTATGAAGTCCAAATTGATAAGAGCCCTCTGCGCATCGTACGTTCCACCAGCGGGTAATAGCGGGCGAGCGGGAGCGATGAACGCTGCTGAAGCGGAGATCAAACGAGCCGGCCCGTCTCCGTCGCTCCGAGGCGCATGCGATAAGATCCCCCCACCGGTTGAAACGGCCCCGCCCGTCGTTCGTGGGCGTGAAAAGACACGAGGGGGGGGGGGGGGGGGGGGTGTCCCTCGAGTGACCTTCGATTTTACGAGCGCGGTTGTAGCGGGCGCGCGCGTTATCTCCCCTTCTCGGCGGCCGACAGCGGGGGGGCCGGTAGACCCTTCTACGTGCTGCGCTCTCAACGCGAAGAGAATGTGGTGAGCAGAGTGTCCCTGGAGCGGCCGTATTCTCTTAAACGAGCGTTTTCTTGAGTTACGTGAGATCGGATCCAAAAGAGTTAGCTGCCAGCCTCACTTCGTATAACACTACAATTTGTTGCTATCGCATTCACTGCTTCACTTTTGTGGTGAAACTGTGACTTTTTTATTTCGCGACGCGTCGAATCTTAAAAGAATAGCCGTTGCATGTGGCCAAAAAACAAAAGCTGGCGAATCGAAGTACAGTTAACAAATATAATACAGTAAACTGAACAAATTGCAATAAATGTGCGTTACTCTAACCTTTTATTAGCTCACTTAGCTCACTTTTTCTTCTGTCCACGTTAGGATATGGTGCGGCTTACTACGTCGTTGGACACCCGCGACATAAGCCAAATGGGCTTCTTCCCCCGAGGTCTCATCAGGGTTTGTATTTTTCTGTTTTCCTGCTTTACATTGTAAACCAAAAGCTAAGGAGTGTGCGTACATGTGCCCGGTCACAAACCTTTTCATTTGTAGACGCGACACACCACAGCTAACACAAGGCCGTAAATTGCGACTGAGCCATTGAGAACTGCGTTACTATTTCATTACTGCGTATCACATAAAATGTATATTACGCAGCTGTATAGAGCTTTCCTTGGAGTCGGACACGCAGATAAGTATGGTCTAAAGAGACGTTGGACCTGCGTGGAATGCCCAGCGCAGTCACAGCGTGAGCTCGAGGCTTTACATTTTCTTAGGGTGCCTACCGCAAGCAGTGTCGAAGTGCTCACTACGCGATACGGTCATCCTTTCTCGAAGAGGCGAAGTACCGAATATGAGTCTGCAGGGCAATACGCGCACCTACGTAGCTGCACACTACGTTCATGCTGCGGCTGATTATGATGATGATGAATTGGGGCTGTGCCTCTTAATTAGATGATGAATTGGGGCTGTGACACGCGATATCGCATCTGTTAACGTTGCTGCCCACCCGACGTGACGCTGTTCTCTGGTAGAGCACATGGTTGCCACCCGAAATCACGGGTTCCATTCTGTGTCGAATCCTGTTTTGTTATCATCGTGAGCGATAGGCTGCGATGGCCACCGCCGATGGTGGCGGATTACACCACCAACAATTTGGGCTATAGTAGTGTTCTCAGAACATATTAACGTGAAGTGTGGGCTTGTTGATACTGGACTGGACAAGACATTAACAGCGCGGAAAATCAGGACCGAAAGACGAAGTCTGTGTCCTCTGGCCTCGTCCTTCCTTTATATTTCTTTTTCGAGCTGTTAATCTGTGGAGCTCATAACAGCTTACGCTGTTATAAAATTCACCACCCAGACACTCCGTACAGATGGCTAACCAGCGAAGCTCAAACGTGCGGCCCCAGTGTTAAGTAATGGTTTAAGCCCGACGATGTATTGAAGCGTTTCTCAATTATTGGTACGGTTTGAACGACAAAACCCGCTGGGCCTTGAGGACAACAGAACGGAAAGTCGGGCTAGTTGGTTTTGGTTCATAACGTATGGAATGTTGATGACGTTGAGGATGACGTCGAAGAGCTTGTTGACGTATATTGCACACGCCACAGGATCATCGTTTCAAAGCTCGATGCGTTCGAGGAACGCCATCTGATGCACGGACCGGTACTGCGTGTCGTCACCATGTACCATAATGCGTTCGAGCAGCTCCATTAAGCGGTCCCAGTGATCGCCGGAAGTGGACAAAGTTAGAAATACCGTTGGCTTGCAGAGTTGGCTTTTCACTGCGAACAGCCCCTTCTCGCGTTCCTGCCAGCAATGCACGGTGTTTGGGACTCCCCGCATAAATGCCATGTCTTGGTCAAGAGCACCTTTCACGAAGTCGGTGCTCTCTATAGTTGTTGACGAGTTATGCATGGTGCTCTTGACATTGTTGGTACGAAATGTGACACTCATCTCGACGATGTTGAGCCGGATCACTTTCATGGCCATATACAAGATGCGAGCCGGTTCCACGCCCAGACGGTCCGAGCACCGTATCTCACTGGTGGCATTGGAGACCGGCGTGCCGTGTGGACTTGTAATTTTCCGCAGATGGCCTGAGTATACGATATATGAGGAAACGACAACTGCTAGGCGTGTTCGTCATAGAGTAGAGACACGGGAACATGCCCTTCTCCGGGAGCGATGGCTCGGTAATACGCGCCGGCGCCGAGACGAGTTGAGCACACGACTGCGTCGTCGAGTACCGCCGTGTGGTCCACTGCGTGCATGGTGGACGGGCACTGAACGGGATCGTCGCAACAGAGCAACTCGAAAAGCCGGCAGATCACACGCACTGTGGGAATCTATGTAATGCGAAGCAGCCAGGAAGGAGAAAATCATCCTTTACATAATTTGCATATCATGTAATACATATTAGGACCTGTCATTTATGTTCGTCATACAGTCACGTCGCGCAATACCAATTTTGGTGTATATAAAGCCAGTGAACTGGACGCAAGCGCACCATGAGCGTGACATGCAAATGGCGTTGTAGATGACATGCATACCAAGATTTTCATGTTACCACCTGCCAATTATGTTCGTCATGCAGTTATGTCACTCAATACCAAATTTGGTGTACCTCAAGCTAACGAAACGGCCGCGAGCACGCCATGAGCGTGGCATGCAAGTCAAGTCGCTCATGACATGCAAGTCATTATTTGCATGTTACCACCTGTCATTAATGTTCGTCATGCAGTCACGTCACTCATTCCCAAATTTGGTGTATATCAAGCTAAGGAAACGGCCGCGAGCGCGCCATGAGCGTGGCATGTAAATCATACTTTTCATGACAAGTTATTCATGATTTTCATGATATGACCAGCCATTTATTTTCGTCATACGGTCATGTTATGCCATACCAAATTTGGTATAAATGCCATTTACGATACGGCCAGGAGAACACAAAGTCGTAGGCGGCTAGACAGACAGACAGACAGACAGACAGACAGACAGACAGACAGACAGACAGACAGACAGACAGACAGACAGACAGACAGACAGACAGACAGACAGACAGACAGACAGATAGATAGATAGATAGATAGATAGATAGATAGATAGATAGATAGATAGATAGATAGATAGATAGATAGATAGATAGATAGATAGATAGATAGATAGATAGATAGATAGACAGACAGACAGACAGATAGATAGATAGATAGATAGATAGATAGATAGATAGATAGATAGATAGATAGATAGATAGATAGATAGATAGATAGATAGATAGACAGACAGACAGACAGACAGATAGAGAGACAGATAGATAGATAGATAGATAGATAGATAGATAGACAGATAGATAGATAGATAGATAGATAGATAGATAGATAGATAGATAGATAGATAGATAGATAGATAGATAGATAGATACGCTCAATGTCGCCGAAGTTCGCTACTTCGCATTTAAAAACTCCGGCCGAAAGGGGGCGTTGGCCCTGGCGAACGCGTTCGCGCCATTGCCACGTTGACTCTCCTCTGCCCGCATCGCCGCCTCCTCTAAGCATCCGCCCGCCATGGCGCGCATGTTTGGGTACGACGTAGAGAACGACGTCCCTGACGTCACAGCCAATGGGGAAGTTTATAGGAAGATGAGGACAGACGTTTTTTTTTTTTTTTTCATTTCGCCGAACCATATACAGCTTTCGCTGTAAAAAGAAATATTTTGTATAATCGCCAAGATATTCTGCGGTTTTAGGAAACATTATCAGCGTTAGTAAAGAGGACAAGCTTAAAAACATGTTGGGCCTTGGTTCACGTTAATATGTCCTGTTTAGGCGGGGACCTGGGAAAAAATTCCTGAATAAAAAGGTCGGCAGATTCCACGTACCTTGGGAATCGACATTATGCGAAGCATGCGGAGGGAAGGAGACTGTTGTAATTTTTTTTATTGAGCGAAAGGTTACGAAATGACGCAAAAAATATGTACAAATGTTACACGCACAGACATATGTGGAACAGTCGCATATGTTTTATATAACCAGTTATTTACAGTTGCGTAACGATGCCGACAGCAACATTGGTATTAGCAACACCAGAAGCGGTAAGCTGATATGTAGAGCTTGTGCTGGCGAGGATGGTAGCCCACACTCCTACATAAATCAACTTCAGTGGATGGCGATTAACTATAATGGACGTTAACCCGACGTGACGGCTGTATCATAGGAGTAGATATATAATGTTTATAAAATTGGATAGCCAGCACTGCAACCACAACTGACGTTTCGCAAACATAAGGGTATATTTGTAAAGCAGGTGCGAGACCTGGCGTGGCTCTTTCCTAGAGTACTTGATTGCCACGCATAATGCTGGGGTTTGATTCCTGCTGGGACCCTGACTTTTATTCTTTGCGTTCATAGGGTCAACGCTGCCGATGTCAGCTTTTTCTTAACGCCCTCCCGTTAAAATTACCAATGTCTGTTCTTGCCGTTCGCATGTAGATATACACTACCAATCAGCTGTGGCACATACCTGCATACCTGCGACACATACCCGCCGGTGACACCTCTCGCTGGGACAACCACTGCTCCGGACGAATTTCGGATGGTCGTTGAGCCGTCGGTGTAAATATGTATGCGGTCGGTGTATTTCTCGTGCAGTAGAAGAGATAGCTGTAACCATTAGCTTTAAGACCGACCACCCAACAACATCAACGGCTGCGGAACCCGCAGCTCTTCGCGCCGCACTTTGTGTTGTTGTCAATCGCAAACAACCGCAGCGATGGTAAATTTTTAGTGATTCAAAAGCAGCCCTATAATCGCACTTGTCAGCCCTGCTGCGTGGACCATACGAACAACTGGTGTTTGAGATAAGGCACCTCATTCATACATCACTTGAGAAGGGGCACCAAGTGATATTTCAATGGTTGCCAAGTCACTGCGGCGTGATTGGCAACGAACATGCCGACAATGCTGCCTGGTCAGCTTTGCAAGGCGACAAGGAAGAGGCTATACCCCTTTCAAGGTCTGATGCTGCTACCATGCTGCAAAGAATCGCGAAGGATATCCCAACACTGAATACATCAAGAAGCCAAAACTATCGGCAACACCACCTAAACGCGTTGCGGCGATTTCAAATACCAACGGGATTCTGCTGAAGAGAGGTCACTTTGCTCTGCTGCTTATGGCTTAGAGTGGCTTTTACGAAGCCATATTCGTTTCGCATAGGTATGGCCGACAACGATACTTGATACGCCTGCGGTTCCCAGAAGACTTTGCAGCATATCTTCTCCGACTGTCCTCGCTACGCTGTGCAGAGACGATTCCTCTCATCCGCCCTCGCTCTGACAACAGAGCGTCATCGTTCTGACAACAGAACGATGACGCTAGAAACTATTCTCCCAGCCATCGAGAATTCAATCCACCAAGGCATTGCTCAAATTCTTAAGGACAACAGACTTGCACGAGCGGCTGTAGACTCTTAATGATGCCGTATACTGCACAAGACTGCCGCTCTGCGCTGTGACGTTGTGTGTGCTTGTGTGCTCCTCCTCTATTTTTCTCTTTCTTTACCCCTCTTTCAATCTGCCCCATCCCTTCCCCCATGTGCAGGGTAGCATACCGGTTATGCCAAACTGGTTTACATCCCTGCCTTTCCTCTCTCTCATTTTCCTTCCTTCCTATCCGCTGGTGGTATACGGGTATGTGCCACACATGTCTGGCGGAAAGGGTTTGACTAAATACGCGACGAGATTGTCACATTATTCATGTCATGGCCAGAGAGCGAGCCATATTCATCAAACCATCTTACCCTCCCATACTAATTTTGGTTTACCCTAAGTACAAGGGGCGATAACGAGAGCACACAGACGTAGGCGGCTAGATAGATAGATAGATAGATAGATAGATAGATAGATAGATAGATAGATAGATAGATAGATAGATAGATAGATAGATAGATAGATAGATAGATAGATAGATAGATAGATAGATAGATAGATAGATAGATAGATAGATAGATAGACTGCAGTGCGCAAAGAAATGATTCGTATTTAAAACTGCATACCACTCCGAAATAAGGTGCATGAAAGAATAAACAAATTTTCTTCTTAGGGCTAGTGAAGTAAGCCAATTTATTATACAAATAACCAGTCGAATCACTGCGGACAGGTGGTGTATTCATACATTAAATTATCCGACCTATACGCATAGACCTTGTAATTGAGATCTCCGCACCAATAAAATATAGATACTGCAAGCGTATCACTCCGTTTACGGCTTGGAACAAAGATGACTTTTCTGACTGAATAAAATGTGTTGCTAGACCTCAGTGCCTTTGGTGTCTGGCTGACGCAGATGTAAAAGTCTTCCTTGTTGAGTGTCCGTGGCAGAACCCAGCGGCACAAAAAAAAAGCCGATTAAGCTTTAGTCGCTCCCTTGCGTTTACTCCTAAAAAGACCTGAATAATAGCCAAGTATTTTTCTCGGCGCTTTTGTCCATTAGAGCTTCTGCGGAGAATAAAATACGCACCAATATTCTTTCGCAGTTGGCGATGCTAATGATTTTACGAATGTCATATAGATGACTTCTTTGTGCGTGCAACTCACATTTGATTTGTTGTGTTTTATACTCTTATTTAATAGAGATGCGCCGAAGCCATGCACATATCGCCAGAATCTTTAGGAAATTTTATCTAATTCAGATTGTCAAGTGAACCATGGGAGCATTACTTGCCGGACGAAGGGAGCTAACATTTGTAACAAATGTGTCTTATGTGATCTCATATGATTTCTCGGCCTTTGGAACATCGCTTGTGCCTCCAATAGCACTGCATGAAAAAAGGTGCGACGCCGTTGAGGGCAGTAATCCGTGATATAAACCAGTTCACTAAAGCACAGGCTAATAGATTTCATGGCGTAATACATTACAGCAAAAAGTTGCCTGCATTACCAAGGGGCCATTGAAAGCGACAAAAGAACCTCGAGGCGTCTGTGTTGTTTGATTCGCCTCCATATGCTCACCCTTGTGGCCGATTATTAGGGACGAAGGTTGCAGTTAAGATTAAATTTTGGTTTTAAAATATGTGGAAGTGCTCCCTGATTCGGCAGTACCTTGCCGTATCGCGAGTAATATGATGCTGATAGGGGTCGCTCTGTGATGTTGAATAAGACGAGTATTTTGGATGTTACAGACAAACTTGCGGGCACATGCTATATGAGGACTGGCACCTGATGTGGGCTAGTCGTCCTCGCCCCCCATAGCTTTATTATAGGTGATTCTCTTTCTGTGCCCCGTTAATTTGCGCTGCCAATATTTCCCTATGAATAGGTGATTCTGGCTGCTTACGTGTTCTTACGCCAGTGGCGTTTTACGTGCCGTAGCACGGAACGTTCTTTTTTTCTGGCTGGGGGTTCTTAATAGGTGATTGTGTCGCATATCTTTACGTTCTTTCCCTTACGTGGAGTCCCGATTCAAAAAAGTGAGCTCTCAATGTCTTCAAAGCTTCAACGTGATCCACCAAGGTAAGGCGCTGTACCATAATTTTAGACGGAAAATTGGGAGTAACACCAAAAATGGTGGTAATCAATGTCTCTGGAATCAATCATGTAATACGTTAGAACATTTCCAGTTCATTTTCCGGATTAGGAGACAAGCAACTAATGAAAGCATAGAAGTCAAAAACAAGGATTAGGAAGTCAGGGGTCCTTTAAATAACATCCATGCTCCCGCAGGCAACAACAAACACATCAGGATGACTGCGAGCGCTGTCTGTCACAAAGCTGGCATGATGTAAAGCACAAGCAGAAATGAGCGAAACCATAGCCTTCTCTAAATGCATACTCTCTATAAAGATACATAGAAGCTTGGAAACGGAAGGACATGCTGTCGTGGTCTTTATAAAAGCAAAATATGTTGGAGGTCTTCTGCGTATACATTTCGCTGTGTCTTCTGGAATTTACTTTGTTTTTCTGGCCGTGTTAGAGAAGGATCCGACGTACTCCCTTCTTGGAAAGCCGACAAACCCAAATGACAGAGCAGGTTGGACTCTGCCCCCGACACCAGATCAGGGTACGTATTTAATCGTTTGAAACATCTTAAAGTTGAAAGCATCAGTATGCGCAGATAAGTCCGGTAACAAGACTTTGCAATAATAAACGCAACAAACAGGAGCAAAATAAAAAGGCCGTGAAGCGTGAGTGACAAACTGACCGACTGCAAAAATAGCTGCGGTACATGTCCAGTCAGTAGCGAAGAAGAGAAGTATCTGAGCTGCTGCTTCGCTTCTCTGTGGCTGATACAATCTATACCACGTAACTGTATACAGCTTTCCTCAAGTCATATTACAAATAACGAACCAGATATTGTGCACGAATATTCTAAAGGGGCTAATAGCACAAACATTGTTCAATACAGCTTGATCAGTGGCAGATATCCTTAGGCAGTATTGCGATATATTATTTATTTGTTACGCTTTGACTCTGTTAAACACATGCCGACAAAAACACACACCCACACGCACTTTCCATCTGACGTCTAGCCAAAGGATGCTTGCGCATTATGAATTCTGGCTTTTTATGAACAAACGGAATTTAAAGCTGTTTCTGTACTTCCAAATTTGTACACGTTACTCAAAACGGCCGACTTCACTTACAATTGATTCGATGCCGAAAGTAACCGACTAAAGCCTCGAAAGAGCAATGGAAAAATTAGTCGAATAATCGATTACTTCCCACGTTATTTTTCATACAACCTTTTTATTTCGGTCGCACATATATAAGCATATATCGTGTCATAAATAGCGGTAAATTTAGTCGGAATAATGGGCATTTATATTTCCGTCAAACCTTTAGAGGTGCACGCTATCGCGTAATATTTCAAAGCTCAGCATTAAGCTTAACTAAAAACATTGTGTACGCGGAGGTACCAATTTTTCCTACTTGATTAACCGGACGCATCGCTATAATTTAATTAGGTGTACCGCATCTCTACATTTAGTTTTTTTTGTCCTCTACACATTCGTCAGTTTCAGCACAATTTTCGTCTTCAGAAGTTTCCGTTGGCCATTTTCCCACGTTTCCTCGTGAGGACGTCCGCTCTTGTACGGTGCCAACACCTTCGGGCTAGTGTGTGACAGCGCAGCGCTGAAATGTATGCCTCCGAGTCATCCAGAAAGCCTTTTGCGTCATATCAGTTAGCGATTGAAAGAGCAGCTACAAGCATGTAAAAGATGAAGAAATATCCTGTGCGTGAATGCTTGGGAACATATGAGAAATTTGTAATCTTGCAATTTTGTAATCAATTAGAGTAAAAAGGAAGTGCATTACAAAAATCGCTACTACCTAAAGAAGTAATGAAATCGTTCAAAGTTACAGTTAAATACAATCTATTGCTAGTCTCTGACGTGTTAGGATACCTATTGAAAAAGGAAAATATAACCATGAAGGAAACGCACAAATGTACTTTCTTTATTTTCCTTTCAGGATTTGCGGGCAGATTTCTTGAAACACCCTATAATAAATCAGATCGGCGCACTGATATTCAACGCAAACATTTCTTAAAGCAAATTTAATTTTGGAGTATATGTGAAGAGACACAAAAGATGAAAAGGAATTTTGTAATGTTAAGTAATTAACCTGATACAAGCCCAATGCGCCAGTCATGCCGAGTGAGAACGCTTGTTAAACCAGAAAAAAATGCGCAGACACTGGCTGGGAACGCCAAATCCAAATTCCTTCACTGGCATGACGACATACATCTTTAACATGTCCTGTTCGAGCAATTATATTAGTACAGTGTCATTAGAATGAATTACTGTGTGTTTAAACAGACCAAAAACAGAAAGTGGCGAGTTTCAAAAGCTCTTTTGTTGATGAAATATGTCTTAAAAAACGGAAGTTGCATAGAGCTTCCCAAAAATACAACAAACTACTTTTAAATTCGTTACTGTAGTGATATGCCGACGTCGACGTTTCGGCGGATAAATTACAAGGTTGACCTTCATATTCTGTTCTCGTACTGAGAATGTCATAGCGAAATACTCGGCAATGGAATTTTGCAGGAAGAAGTTATCAGTATAATCTCTTCAAACTACCTGTGCCTGTAAGATCATGCTGTGAACCTCGAACTTGGTTTCCGGCTCTTCACTCATTTTCGGTTCATATTTTCTTTCCCAATCAAAATAAAACTTTCGCCATTTGTTTTTGCAGGAGTTTCTTCATTTCCTCATGGTGCCCCACCTGATCCTAGACGTGATCTTAAGCCTGGGAGTACGTATTGTGCTTCTTTCCTAGCACAGTAGAGCCGAAAAGCGCTGCGACAGATCATTTGTTAAAACACGGAGATCACACGACACGTGAAATTGTAGAAGCTTTCCACATAAACACTAGGGCGTCCCTCTCACAGTCGCCCATCTTAGGCCATATCTGCTAAAGGAGTGACACTGCTCGAGGAGAGGAGGTAGTTGGAGGGTGACGCACTCCTGTCTCTTCTGCGCTTGCATCAAATAACGGTGTGCAGTGCGCGTGTGACACGAGAGGAGTAGGTTTGAGTATAAACCTTCATATAACGCGATAAAGCCTTCACTTGTGAGTAAGCACTCGTATTGTTTGCTCTTTCTTATTTGCTGTCATGTTAGCACTTTTGATCTTTAAATATGAACCTACTAGCTCTCCTTGACGTATTGATTCATATAACAATAAGCGAATTTTAACACAAAATATTGCCTTTTGAGTAGGAAGAGAAAATTACCTTCCATTCAAGAGCGATATATTTTAGGAGCGCAAGAGCAACTTTGATGCATATATGTTATTCGAAACGCAACATTTCATTAATATCTGCATAGTTTAGAAACGCAGAATATTAAGGTATCCGAAGCGAAGGAAACGATTTCCACATCGCCGGTCAATAAACAGTTTCGTGTCCTTGTCTCAATTCACATCGCTGTAGAGCAGATGTGCAAAAACAAAAAAAAAAAGAAATCCAGCTGAAATTTGGTGCTGGAATTTCATTAAGAAAAACACGCATTGTTAAAAATCTTATCTGCATGTGTTAGTGGCCTGTGCTTTTTTTTTGCGTTAAAAATATTCATCGTTCAATTCATGTCGGTGCTAACCACGTTTATGGTTCCCCACTGAAATTTTTACCTAGTCTTTCAAAGCCTCGCCTTCAGATATCTTCGTCCTATTCATGCCTTTATGATCAAGTTCCGGCTTATAATATTCCAGTTGGCAGACGCAATCCCAAAGTACTAGGCCGCCCACCAGTGCCTGCACCAAGACGAGGTATATGTCATCCTGCTTCCCTACCACATATCAATGAAAATTAGATTTGGTTCGAAATTTTACTGAGAACGAAACAACCCACTGTGAGAGAAATTTCAAAAAAATGTCGACATATTTAATGAAAAGAGCGAAAGGAAGCGAGTACACAAGGCAGCCAGGCACACATAAACGACAGGGCTGTCAGTTGTTGCCTCCATCCTTGTGTGCTCGTACTTTCCGTGGACTATTCAAGATGATAAATCAATGCCCGCGTACCAAATGCTTATTGTCTTCAAATTTGACGCATTATTCAATACTAAATGGGGAGATTTTTAGAGAAGACATCATCACCAAGAGACAGCTAGTTTCCTATGCTGAGACGAGAAACATCGAGTGTGCTTCAGCTTCGCATTCAACAGTTGAACGCAATAGTACAATCGGGCCCCGTGCGCATCGCCTTTTTAATAGCTAGCCTCCCATCAGTTCTCGGTGCTTGCCTTAACCGTGCCGTAAGGAAACGAACGACTGCGTTGCAACATCGGCAGTATGCAACTATCCTAGAATGCCTCCCACAAGTAGATGTAGATGTAGATCCTAAGCTTTTGGCTCACACCCACACTGGGGGATTGGCCAAGAATCGGGTAGCTTTAAAAAAAGGAAATGAAAAACCTAGAAAGCAGAGTAATTTCTTGTTTCGGGTAAAAATAAGATCAGTTGTTAAGTTCGCACTACGCCATACTTCTTCCTTTTGCAAATCAGCGAAGGGCTCACTACGCGTCCTTAAAGTAACAAGCTAACCTCATGCAGCTGCTCACTTTGTTGATGCTTTTGCAGCTTATGATGATTAAATATGTCTGAGGGCTTTCTAAACACCCAAGACAGGAGACGCCAGGAGAGAATAATGGCTCGTTATTCGTATTTTCAAAGCCTGTTTAGGGGCCCGAGCCTCCAGTGCGTGGCCTCGACCCGCTTGTACTGAGGCCCGAGCCGCAAAGCGTTAAACACGGTATCTTTGCTGCAGCTAACGATAGATGTGGGGCGCGTCGATGTCACTAGTGGATTTCCGTTTCACTTCTGCCTGACCGGCGGGTCGAATACACTCACTTCGCAGGTCCGTTTTCGCCATGTTTTAACTCGTGGCTACGTTCTCACGCGCGCCCATGCTTATCTCGGAAATTAACGAGTGCGAGCGACAGGTCGCATACCTTTTCAGTTGGGAGAGAGTGAGAGAGAGAAAGGTTAAGTGAAAGGCAGGGAGGTTAACCTGAAGAAAATTTTCGGTTTGCTACCCTGCACTGGGGGGAAGGGGTAAGGGGGGAATAGAAGGATAAGGAAGGAAAGAAAGTGGGGAAATGTATAAAAAAGAGATAGAAAAGAGATAGAAAAAAAAATTAAATAAACCGCGCGCACACACACACTCGAGCACAGGAGTGTCATAGCCGTTTAGCGAGTCCTGTTGACCGCAGAAACTTCAGCAATGTCTTTGTCGCCTTCCGGTTGGAAGCTGGAACGTTCCGGCACTCCAAAATTGATTGTTCGGAAAGCGGCTGGTCATCTAGGCGTGCTAAGGCCGCTGAGAGCTGTTCTCTCTGGGAGCTGTAGTGCGGGCAATGACACAACACGTGCGCAATGGTTTCCTCGTTACCACAGTGATCACAAGCAGCACTGTCAGCCATTACGATTCGCTGCGCAAAGCTGTTCGTGAATGACACCCCCTAGCCATAGGCGACACAGGACTTGTTTCTGATCGGGATAGTCCGAAAGGAACTTGAAGTTGAAATGACGGATCCAGACGGTGAAGACGGGTATGCAGGAAACCGGACGTGTTCCACATTGAATGCATTACATCACGCACGAGTGCGCGAATCTTGGATGCTGCATCAGTTCTTGATAGTGGAATGGCTTCTTTCACGCCACTTTCATCAGCATTCCTTGAAGAATTATCGGCATGTTCGTTACCGTCAATGCCACAGTGGCCTGAAAGCCACTGAAAAGTAAAGTCATGCCCTTTCTCTTTTAAGACCTGATAGGTTTTTCTGGTTTCCAGTACAAGTTGGTCTTGCGCACCACGACGTAGAGCTGATGATAGACACAGTAGGGCTGACTTCGAGTCTGTAAATATACCCCGTTTTTGTGGTGACTCGAGTTCAATCCTTCGAAGTGTGCTACGGAGTGCCGCAAGCTCCACAGCAGTCGACGTGGTCCTATGAGACGTTGTAAAGCTGTATGTTTCGGCTTTTGCTGGGAAAATGACAGCTCCTGCGGATCCCCTAACCGTTGTCGATCCATCCGTGTAGAGTTTAATGTGTTCTGCGTATTCCTCGTGCAGCATCAGCAGAGACAGCTGCTTTAAAGCTGGCGATGACAGCTCCGCCTTCCTACGAATTCCTGGCACTGTCAAACGAAGTGTGGGCTGTTCGAGGCACCAAGGGGGTGTCAGGAATTTTTCAGGAGGCGTGTAGGCTGTTGGAAGGCATCCTTGGTAAGCCGAAATTCTCTTGCTAAGGTAGGCACCGGGCCGCTCTACTGGAAGCGAGGCTAGGTGGTGGGCTGGGGCGCGAGCAAGGTGTCTGATGTGTGCTCTAAGCACCTCCAAGGTTATATGAATGCTGGCAGGATAGTCCTTTGCAATGGCAATGGTCTCCGCTGTTGACGTACAGCGTGGCAGTCCGAGACAAACTTCAAGTGCCAGACCTTGAGCACTTTCTAATGTACGCAAGCTGCTTTTGCAGGTGTTCGTCAGTACTGGGAGACTGTACCGCAGATACCCCAGAAACAGAGTCCGGTATAATTGCAACATAGTGTGCACCGATGTACCCCACGTTTTCCCTCCGAGGAATTTGAAGAGATGTGAGGTGGCAGTCAGGAGCTTCTAAAGAACGGCCACATGGGGACTCCAGCAAAGGTCTCTGTCGATGATGACGCCCAGGAATCTGTGCGTCCTGGCGTAACAAACATTTTGCCCGTTAATAGATATGGCATATGCCGTCACTGGCTTTCGCGTAAATGCTACCAACGCAGAGTTCTCAGGTGAAATCTCGAGGCCTTGTTCCCTAAGATACGCCGATATAGAAATCGCGGCTTTTTGGAGCCTCGCACGTACTTGAGGCCGTGTAGCGCCTGACGTCCAAACACATGTCATCGGCATAAATGGATATATGAACCGAACTCGGTATACGTTCCACGAGGCCGATTAACACAAGGTTGAATAATGTGGGGCTTAAGACTCCACCTTGGGGAACACCACGATGTGTGTAGTGCTGAGAAGTTGGCCCATCATCCGTCTTCACGTAGAATGATCTCATGTGCAGGTAGCAGTAGATGCAACGGTACACTCGACCACCAAGACCAACCGATTCTAGGGAGTCAAGTATGGCCTCATGAGAAACGTTGTCGTATGCTCCTTTTACATCTAAGAATAGAGCGACGGATAACCGTCTGCACAATTTCTGGTGTTGGACGTAGGGTACCAGATCCATGACATTGTCAATGGAGCAACGTACGCGTCGAAAACCGGCCATGGTGTTTGGGTATACATTGTAGCGTTACAGAAACCACTCTAACCTGGCAAGAATCATTCGCTCCATGACCTTCCCCACACAGCTGGCCAGTGCTTTTGGGTGGTATGATGTGAGCTCAGAGATTCTTAGCACCCTCCGCTGCGTCGCAGGTCTGACCGCCGCCTTGGTCAGTTGCTTCGCAGCCGCTGGGGACTGAGGGCCGAGGGTTAATTGGTGTATTCATGTGGGAGGTAGTGGCCAAGTACTGCACCAGGGTGGCCAATCCTGCTCTGGTGAGGGAGTGCATTGCTGGCTGTGGTCGCCAGTGAGGCTGCACCCCAGGCCTTTTTACACAATTCCATCATCACGCGGTTTTTTTTTTTTTTTTTTTTTTTTTTTTTTTTTTTTTTTTTTTTTTTTAATCCGGTTGGGAATTGTCCGGCACCGGGATTCGAACCACGGACCTCTTGCATGCGAGGCTGATGCTCTAACCACTACGCCATCGCTGCTAAGAATCTCTGGGTCCGGACAGGCCGCCATTGGAATCTGAACTTGGCTACGTTTAACGCCAGAACTTTATCTAGCGAGGCGAGTCTAGCTGTACTATTCGAGGAATTAGAGGGTGTTAAATGGGATGTAATAGGGCTCAGTGAGGTTAGGAGGACACATGAGGCTTATACAGTGCTGAAGAACGGACACGTCCTATGCTATCGTGGCTTAGCTGACAGAAGAGAACTAGGGGTGGGGTTCCTTATTCATAAAAATATAGCTGGTAATATAGAGGAATACTATAGCATTAATGAGAGGGTGGCATGTATCGTAATTAAGTTTAATAAGAGGTACAAGATGAAGGTGGTACAGGCCCACGCGCCTACATCAAGCCATGATGATCAACTGGTTGAACGCTTCTACGAAGACGTAGAATCAGCAATGAGTAAGGTAAAGACACAGTATACTGTACTGATGGGCGACTTTAATGCAAAGGTAGGCAAGAAGCAGGCTGGAGATCATGCAGTTGGGGAATATGGCATCGGCTCTAGAAACGCCAGAGGGGAGTTACTAGTAGAATTCGCAGAACGCAACAGTTTACGGATCTTGAATACCTTCTACAGAAAACGGGCTACTCGTAAGTGGACGTGGAGGAGTCCTAATGGCGAAACTAAAAATGAAATAGACTTCATAATGTGTGCCCACCCGGGCATTGTACAGGATGTGGAAGTAGTTAACAAGATCCGATGCAGTGACCACAGAATGGTAAGATCTAGAATTCACCTAGACTTGAGGAAGGAACGGCAGAAACTGATACGCAAGAAGCCGATTAATGAACTAGCTCTGAGAGGGAAAGTACAGGAATTCAGAGTTTCACTTCAGAATAGGTACGCGGCTTTAACCGAGGAAACCAACCTTAGCGTTGACGCAATGAATGATAATCTGACTAGTATCATTAAGGAGTGTGCAGTGGAAGTCGGGGGGTACAGTCGTTAGACAGGACACTGGTAAGCTATCCCAAGAGACGAAAAACCTTATTAAGAAACGTCAAACCATGAAAGCCTCAAATGCAACAGACAAAATAGAGCTGGCGGAGCTTTCCAAGTTAATCAATAGGCGTAAAGTAGCCGACATAAGAAAGTATAATATGGAGAGAATTGAGCATGCTATTAAGAACGGAAGAAGCCTCAAATCTATGAAGAGAAAACTGTGCATAGGCAAAAATCAGATGTATGCATTAAGAGACAAGGAAGGCAAGGTCACAACCAATATGGATAGAATAGTTGAGGTGGCGGAAGAGTTCTACAGAGATCTGTACAGCAGCCGAGACAGTCAGGATGATAACGTAAGAAGCAGTAATAGCCCAGAGGAATCTGACATCCCACCAGTATTGACAGGAGAAGTAAAGAAAGCCCTAAAGGGAATGCAAAGAGGCAAAGCCGCTGGTGAGGATCAGGTAACATCAGACCTGTTGAAAGACGGTGGAGAGATTGTGTTAGAGAAACTGGCCACCCTGTATACGAAGTGTCTCTCTACGGGGACGATACCAGATTCTTGGAAGAACGCCAACATCATCTTGATCCATAAGAAAGGGGACGTCAAGGACCTGAAAAACTACAGGCCCATCAGCTTACTGTCCGTTGTCTACAAGCTATTTACAAAAGTAATTGCTAACAGAATTAATACGACATTAGAGTTCAATCAACCAAAGGACCAGGCAGGATTTCGTACAGGCTTCTCAACAACAGACCATATTCATACTATCAATCAGGTGATAGAGAAATGCTCGGAATACAACCAACCCCTATACATAGCCTTCATAGATTACGAGAAGGCATTTGATTCGGTGGAGACATCAGCAGTCATTCAGGCACTGCGGAACCAGGGCATCGACGAAGCCTATATAAACATAATGGAAGAAATCTACAGCGGATCCACAGCCACTATAGTACTCCATAAAGAAAGCGACAGAATCCCAATAAAGAAGGGCGTACGGCAGGGAGACACGATCTCTCCAATGCTATTCACCGCGTGTTTACAGGAGGTTTTCAGGGCCCTAGATTGGGAAGAGTTAGGGATAAGAGTTAATGGAGAGTATCTCAGTAACCTGCGATTCGCTGATGACATTGCATTGATGAGTAACGCGGGAGACGAATTACAGCTTATGATTACTGAACTGGATACGGAAAGTAGAAGAGTAGGTTTGAAAATTAATATGCATAAAACTAAAGTAATGTGGAACAATCTTGGCACAGAACAGCGCTTTGCAATAGGTGGCGAGACACTGGAAGTTGTAAAGGAGTACGTCTACTTAGGACAGGTAGTAACCGCGGAGCCGAACCATGAGAGTGAAATAACTAGAAGAATAAGGATGGGATGGAGCACATTCGGCAAGCATTATCAAATCATGAATGGTAGTCTACCACTATCCCTCAAGAGGAAGGTATATAACAGCTGCATCTTACCGGTACTTACCTACGGAGCAGAAACCTGGAGACTTACAAAGAGGGTTCAACTTAAACTGAGGACGACGCAGCGAGCGATGGAAAGGAAAATGATAGATGTAACCTTAAGAGACAGGAAGAGAGCAGAGTGGGTCAGGGAACAAACGGGGGGTTAAGGATATCATAGTTGAAATCAAGAAGAAGAAATGGATATGGGCCGGGCACGTAGCACGTCGGCAGGATAACCGCTGGTCATTAAGGGTAACTGACTGGATTCCAAGAGATGGCAAACGCGTCAGGGGGAGACAGAAAATTAGGTGGGTAGATGAGATTAAGAAGTTTGCAGGTATAACGTGGCAGCAGAAAGCACAGGACCGGGTTGATTGGCGAAACATGGGAGAGGCCTTTGCCCTGCAGTGGGCGTAGACAGGCTGATGATGATGATGATGATGATGATGATGTGAGCTCTAGTGGGGATTTTCGAGGTTTCAAAAGTGGTACTAAACGGCTAGTTTTCCATTCTTGTGGGACTTGCCCATCTCGCCAAGATTCGTTGAACACATGTAGCAAAGCTTTTCGTGCACGTTCATTGAGGTTGCATAACATGCGGTACGAAATGTCATCTGGACCTGGCGATGACGACCGATTACACAAGGCGAGAGCCGCGTCCAGCTCCTCAATCGTGAAAGGCATGTCCATGCAAGAGTCCAATGAATGTGGGGTAAAAACAGCAGGAAGGGCTCCTGTGCAAGTCGAACGGCCCGCAATCTTGCAAAAATCTTCAGCAACTTCTATCTCTCGCCGTCCTTAGAAAAGTGCCAAAGCTTTGAAAGGAAATCGCTGTCCAGGAAATGTGCGTAGGCCTCGCGCGGTTCGCCATATTTGGGATAGAGGTTCTCGTGGGTCTAAAGACTCGCAGAACTTCACCCACCGTTGAGACTCTAGATTATCTAAATGACGCTGAATCTTCTTTTGTAAGCGTCTGGCTGTCCTTAGATCATGGATGGACTTTGTACGTCGGTACCTTCGTTCGGCACGTCAGCGAATCGCACGAAGTCATTCCAACTTTGCGTTAGTTTCCGAGTACTTTGAGGGGCGTGTCAGCGTGCGCATCGCAGCCTGCGCTGCGATGAGTTGGAAATCCCAGCTGCCCTTCGAAGGAAATGGTATAACGGAAAAGCAGCCCAAGCGCACGTTCATGGAGTTTGTACGGTAAATGAGAGGTAAATACGAGATGCGTTGAATCTGCGTTTGGTATGATTTTCTAATGTACCATTTCTTTCCAGCGGCACCTGTTATTTCAAACTCTAAAGGTGCGTGAGCTGTCACACGCAACGGTTCATTGCAGAGATAAGTATACGGCAACGAATTTCATGGGTACGCGTGAGAACGTAGCCACAAGCGAAACGTAGCGAAAACTTACCTGCCAAGTGAGTGTGTCCGACCCGCCGGTCAGGCAGAAGTGAAACGAAAATTTACCAGTGAAATCGACCCACGCTCCATCTATCGTTAGCTGCAGCAAGCATACCGCGTCTTACACTTGGCGGTGCTGGTGTCAGTCGAAGTGGGTCGAGGCCACGCTGCGGCGAGCTTGAGTTAAACATGCTGACGGCTTTACCTGGCTTCGTAAACTTTTAGGTTAAGAAGAATATGACGGTGAATGCCGGCCGTGCATGAGAGGGGGGTTGGGAGAGGAGGCAGTTGTCGCTACTTAGGTAAAAGTGAAAAATTTGGGGGCTTTATTTGAAACAGAAGGCTGTGGAAAATTTAAACTTCTCACTTCTTTAAACATGCTCTGAGATTTCGCAATAGATGCTGATCATTGCAGTTGGGTTGCAACCGCCGTTTAGTGCTAAAGCTTGCAAAATATAAGTTTGAGATGCAGACCTCTGTTATGCAAAAGTGGCCCTCTCGGCTTAACGTAACATTCTCTGCCTCTATTGACTGGTGAGCTTCAGCATATATGCATGGGTTTTGGCAGCCTTAAAAAAGTACTTCACAGGATGACCGAAATCCTATGCGTCTCGCGAAGAAATTTTAATTGAAAAAATGCCGCTGGATTACATACATGAAACTAATTGCGATATGGGACTTTTTAACCTGTGACCTTGCAGCGCTTATCTATAGATCACACAGCAATCTATAGTGCCGCAGATCTCCACGCAAGGCATAAGGTGGCGTTGCAGTTTGATGTCGCTATTAGTCAGAACAATACGGATGGCATCATGTGCTTGAAACATGCGCCTACGCTTATGAGGAATGCTAAACCATATGCCATTAATGTCATAAGCGCATACTTTCTTCCGCGGACGTTGTTTTCGCGACCATACAGGTGAAGCTCTGCAGTATAAGGAAATGACTACATTGTTGAGAACTATTTGTGTCAGATGCACTCGCTGCGTTCTTCATCAGGTGCAGTACGGCTTCTCTAGCTCTTCTCAATGTACGCTTACATGCTCGAATTCTCACAATCTGTATAGAGCCAAGGAACATGCAGTAATTTCTCACTGGTGCCGTTGCACAATAAAGGTACACCATCGTAGCGAATTGAACAGGCGTTCACGATTCCTTTCATGTATAGTAACTTTAACATCATACAAATGCTGTAAATTGTCAGATTGCAGTGAACAAGGTGAACAATATAGTTATAGAGCCCTATTTTTTGTTCGATTTGTATAATGATTGTGAGTTCGAGTTTAATACTGAAGGTGCGATAAAGCGTCACAGCAGACTGTGTATTGCTGTTGTAATTAAGACTTTCCTAGAGGTCGCGTTGACTGAGCCTTTCCGCTAAACACTTGTTATCTGAAAAGCCAACCAATTGGAGAATGTGTGTGAGCGCTGAAAAACTGGCTGTTGTTTTCAGTGTCGACATACAGCTGTGTTGTTTCGGGGGGATTCAGTAGAGAACTGTTCTATATTGTCATGAGGTCGTGACGTGGACCAGGGCAGCAGTCGGCTTTTTTCAAGGTGAAACTCTTTATTTGGCTGCACTTGCGGCAGGAAAACGGAAAGTCAAATTACAGCAAGCAATGCACTCTGTACACTGACATCGGCAAACAGAGCGTCGGTCATTGATAAATTGATCATCGTTGGGACGCACCGTCTTTGTAGACGACGCGTCGATCTTTCCAGCCTTCGCGTCCAGCACGCAATCTTAACGCAACGATCTACTTCAAACGGGAAGCTTCTCGAACACTGAGGCGCGATCTGCACCGAGCATTGCTGACAGTCTTTGTGAGTTCAAATCAAGGACATCAAAATAACACGCGTGGCAATATTACGCAACCATTATATTCGCAGACCAATATTACGCAGACCATGTTCTTTTTCACGTGCAGAAATATTTTGTATTCCAATTAGATTGCTGAATTCAGAATGAAACATTGCAAGCCAAAATTAACTCAGTTTCGATGGTTGCTGCTTACTTAGTGGAACACCTGATTTTAGAAATCTTTATTCATAAATAGTGCATTCACTTTTACGCACAGGTTATGGATGCTGTATGTTGATACTGATACACACTAATACAGCATACAATACAAACCATAAGCATGGGAAATTTCGACTTCCCGTGCTCGTGCTTAGCTAGCTGAAACTTGAAGAATTGCTTCTATCACTATTGCACACTTGTCTTCGCCGCTTGCTTTTTGTTTCTTATGATAGTGAGAAAATTTATTTTTTTGCAGGGAAATCACCGACCATGGGCCTAAGTGATAGCAGATCTCCAAGCTCATCCGTTCGTAAACCGAATCCTCTTCCAAGACGAAGTACGTGTTATGTTCCTCTACTGCGACAAAAAAAACAGAAAAGACCTGGAAAGAACTTTGTATTTTAATTGCAACATCTCCGCTGTGCAGTCAAAAGTGGATGTGAATATCTTCAGAAAAGTCGTAAATCTTTTATTCTAAAGCGTCAGTGGACATTACATCAATAATATATAGTCAGTTGTTTTCTTGAATGTAATCAGAAAGATGTTACATGATAATGGCGGCAATGAGGAGTCATCTGTCAACTCAGCCGCAATCTAACGCGCTAAAACATAGAGCAGAAACTGATGCTTAAAATGAATAAAAGCGCATCTTAAGTTTTATTGCCCATTTGCAGACCGCCTCTTTAAAGTACAAATGACATTACTGGGACCACGCAGACTTTTCTATACCTATTTTGGGTTATTCAGTTAGCATGAAGTATGTGCTGCACATAAAAAAAAATCGCACAAGATATCTCTCATCGCGCATGGATAGATATACTTCCGCTGTAGATTGTTCTTACAATAAGTTACTTTATGCGCACGTTTCGACATTTATTTAGAAATGTTCTAGAGGAAGTGACACAGAAGCAGACGCGGCGCTGTTTACAATGCAATAATTTCTTGTAGCAGACATCTAAAGTCTTACTTACGCGAAATATTATTGCATTCCCCAGTTTACAGTTCCTGTTAAACTGGCCTTGTAAACCAGGGCTAATACAAATAGGGCTGGGATTTGTACGCCAGAATGTAGTTGCAGTATTAGATGCACTTTGTCGCTGATGGTGTAATGTTCGATATCACAGTAATATTGTTACTTAAACGCATATTTCGCTCGCAATCAACTCTCCAGACGCATGGAAACACAATTTTATAAGGGTCTTTGTTATCTTGCTGCTTATTAAAGTTTGTTTCACACTACAGGAGAGGGTTTAAGAAAGGAATTTGCTACTAGTTAAAAAAAGTGCTTTGTAAAATATAACCTGGGGGTCACAATTATCATCGTCAAAGGGTACGCAAAACCGTCGGGCAGTGGATTGGGGTTGCCTTCTAGCAAATAAGAAAGCTCACTTAATATTTTTACCCTATAGTAATTGTGTATGCACAAATGTAAAAAGCCTCTTTTTTATTCTGCCAGTTAACAGTATATCTTCCTATTTAGTCGCCAGCAGTATATTCCAAAACGTTACTTCCAGAATACGCATTCGCTAGCTTTATGATACCTTATGTAAATAAATGCTGTGTGAATTGCTCAACACCACAAAGGGATACCCGGGTTGCTGTTGCCTGGACTCGAAAAAGAGCCAGAACGGAGGCCAGAGTGGCCATGTCCTTCATTATTGTTACCAAATTTGCAGCCAAATAAACGATTACGGTCTTTGGTGTTGACCAATAAATAATACCATTTCGAATAAGCAAGACCGTAGCAATAAGCGCCCCATCTTACCCCTATTGCATAACCTTCAGGCCATAGAGAAGTCGGATATATATGAACAAATTATATTATATTCAATGCGCGTGCATATAGCTTATGTAGAAAATAAAGCGTTATTGCTAGACAAAGTAATATCAAGACATTACGGCCAGCAAGTCAGTGAAATAGGGAACGTTGAAACAGTTTTTCCTTGAAGCTGCAGACAAAAGTTGCCTAGGAGTGTTTACATAATACATGTCCAGCTTCGCATAGTGATTTTTGATTAAGTATGAACAAACCATCGGGTCCCATTTTTCTTTGGTTGAAGCAGCGCTCACTCGATGAGGACGAAGAAAGAGGAGCACAGAACAGGCGCTGACTCGCACCTCAATTTCATTTGGAAAAAAGAAGTAATAGCCCTACATAGATGACGTAGGGTTCATTGTCAGACACAAAGCCATGTTCTCTCGCCGCGCATTGCCAGGAATTAGGCTGCGCACCCTTCCTAATGATACTGTCACACCATATAGAGCAGTTAGCAAGGAAAGTCATTGAGGCCTTCCATATCCGAAGGAAAGGTGATAAGTGTGTCAGCCTCCCGTCTATTTCACTCTGTGACGCGGAATTTATGTACCTATGCAGCACTTGAAAAATGTGATACTCGAGTTTATGTATGTCTTGCCTTTACTAAGGGCCTCTTGCTATGATGTACAGCTTCAATATATTGCTTGTTTTTATTGCGATAGCAATTATGTGGACAGTCTCGACGGGCTCTTGCCGTCACCGTTGCCGTCGGCGTCATGTAGCTAGAAAGTCCACATTGATAAGATCCCCCCAGCGCATCCTACGTTCTACCCGCGGGTAATAGCGCGCAAGCGGGGGCGGTGAGCGCGGCTGAAGAACGGATCAAACAAGCCGGCCCATCTCCGTCGCTACGAGAGCGCATGCGATAAGATCCCCACCTGTTAGACCGGCCGTAGGATGATCGATCAAGTAGAGAGGAAACGCCCCGCTTGTCTTCAATGAGCATGAAAAGACGCGAGGGGAGAAGTCTCTCGAGCAGCAACTGCGACCTTTGATTTTACGAGCGCGGTCGTCGCTGGCACGCGTGCTATTTGCCTATTTCGGCAGCCGTCAGCGGGCGTCTCTATACCCTTCTACGTGCTACCCTCTCAACGCGAAGAGACGGTGCGAAAAGTGTGCCTGGAGCGGTCGTATTCTCTTACACCAGCGTTTTGTAAAGTTGCACGATATCGCATTCAAAAGTGTTAGCTGCCAGCCTTACTTGATATAGCATTACAATTTGTTGCTATCACATTCATTGCTTCATCCTCGCGCTGAAACTGACCTTTTCCTCAATAAAGTTGAGTTGCGAGTTATCGCCTGTTTTGTGCTCGTCAAATTCAAAATCGTCAAACAGAGAATATTGCTACAGACAGCGTTTCGACGAGAGAATTTGGGTGCGGTATGGTAGTGGCGTCGAGATTTTTGTATGACAGAATAATGACGCGAAGACGTTGTGTTCCAGATAAGGGCGTGTTTCTTTTGTGCCAGGCATCGACGTCTCTTTTGTGCCAGGCATCGCGCGGAGGCCAAACCATGAGTACCTCTATTTGTTATGTAGCGTACACAGTTGCTCTGGCGTGTATCTACATACGACCTGTAGTTCCCCCCCCTTTACTGTTGTTTTGATTTATTGATTTATTACTATTTCGTAATATCGTTTTTCTTTGACCACGTCTACGAATCTTACGCTTTAGAAATCGTGATGCTCGATTGACCATTTGCAGGACCAGTTGGGCGCACTGGAAGACAGTAAAAGGAAAGGAAATCACAGCTACTATTTACAACGAAACCAGTGTATACAGCATGCCGCCGTATGTACCGTATTTCTTGCAATCTGAATTTCAATATAGAAGATTTACTTAGAAATTTTTTGAATTCGTCTTCATATCCTAGCCCACACGGCACATCCGGCTGATGGCAAAGTTCATCTCTGTTTAAGGATTACCGCTAATCAGTGAAATAAAACAGGGATCCCGATTAATTATGCGTACATATCGCGTCCTTATTCTTTTTCCATATGAGAGGGCTTTTCTATTTTCACAAGCTTGGGCCATGGCACGTGGGCGTTCAAGACATGAGACATAAGTTCCGCACGACGTATCTTCGCGAACCCTGAGCACCCCTTTAAACCGAAGTCCTTTCTTGCGCGCACTCATTTGTAGAAGCACCGACATGTGGGCTAGCAGGCATACGTAAATTTTAACCGCGCGAAAAAAGGACGAGACCTGTAGCTTCTGTTTCTTGTCCCGTCACTTATTAAGGCGAAAGCCTTTAAAGTCTCATGCTCACGTCCGTCCGGTGTCCGTCCGGCGTCCGTCCGTCCGTCCGTCCAAACCCCCAATGCGCATGCGCCAACCCATTAAAAAAATAAATAAAAACCTCCTCTCCACCTCTCTCCCCCTCTAGGCATCCCCTCCCCGCGGAGGCCACACCCTCACTGCGCATGCGCGTCCCCTCCCTCTCTCACCTCCTACGCTCCCCCTTTCTCCCCTCCCATGCTCCCCCCTTTCTCCTCTAGGCATCCCTGCCCGTGGCGTCCACACCCCCCACTGCGCATGCGCGTCTTCCCCTCTCCAACGCTCCCCCCCTCACTCACTTCGCGACGCCGACGCAGGCAGCGTCTGCTAGCAAGTGTCTTGGTTGAAAAAACCGACTGCTCGCGCTGCACAACCGTTCACTGGCCACCGCATATCTATGGCAATGGATCTTGACCTCCAAGGTGGTGCCGGTGGGAGATTTCTCCTGTGCGTTGTCGAACGATAAAAAATTCGCAGCGTGCGCGTTAACTAAAAGCGGACTGCGGGTCTCTATGTCCAGTCCGAGTCTTCTGTCTCTCATTGCCCATTAGCAGCGATTGGGATGTTCCAGTAGGAAACACCGGTCCATCACTGCGTGCTTTGCGCCCCCTGGTTTCTCTCCTGTGCAACGCTGCGATGAGCGCCAGCGTCAACGCCGCCGCCAGTGTAAGCGTTAGCGCCCGCTGCTTCGCATCTACACATGGTTCCCTTTAGAGGGAGATGGTGTAATCTTTAAGGCGAAGGCCTTTAATGTCTCATGCTCACGTCCATCCGGTGTCCGTCCGTCCGTCCGTCCATCCGAGCTCTGGCACGGAGCCAGGTGGCCGCCGGGATGCGCAGACGGACGCCGGTCGCGTCGGACTCTATAGCGCTCGCGCTTTGCTTGCGTAGCGTCGCTGTGCCCAGAGTTTGCAATCATTCTGACCGACGCCGTCTCAATGGACCCAGGCGTTCACGGAATATACTTTCCAATTTACAAAGGGTCCGTCAATTTAAGAGCTGGAACGCGGATGGCGTTTGCACGATGTGCAAAGCGCGAGAAAATACTAACGCATGCGAACGGAGGAAGATGAGTCTCGCGTCTCGCTGCGATTCGCGGTAAAAAATTAAAGAAGAAAACACGCACCCATTAGGTTTGTGTCTTATGCCACTGAGAGTGTAAAAGAAAAAAGACATGGTATAATCAGTGGAATGGCCACACGCTTTCGCCGAACACACTTTGGAATGTACAAAGTGTCCTTCAATTTTTTGCGTTGTTAAAATGTACGCACTTACTGAGACACACGCCCCTCTTTGGCGCAATACAATCGCTGAAGATTACCAAATGAAACAGTGATCGCAGTGGGCATTTTAAATTTCTTTGCCCTCATTAATGAACAAGGATGTGCACAGTATAGTTAGGTATATTAGCCCTTTTGGACCGAACTTAAATTTCAAGAGATTGATTGCAGCTGAAGGACTGCTGGCCGTTATTCTTTTCCGGTATGCCGATTAGTGTCCACGTTCCTGAACGGTATTATCACAGTAGCAATTATAGGGATACTACAGGGGGGATTCTTACCGTCGCCGAGAGGATCCATGAACTCTAAATTAGCAGTTGGTATACTACCGTGTAACCGAACTACCGACCCTTAGCTCCGCGCCGAGATGTCATAGATCATGAGTTCTCAAAACTGGGTTCCTCGGAAGACAGGGGTTCCGCGAAGGGCATCTAAAGGTTCCGCGAGCTGTCAGAACGAATGCGACGCGCTCCCATTATACCCTCATTAGCACTTCATTTATCCACTTTGAGAATAAATGTTGTATTGCATTTTGCATTTAACGAAGCCGTGGCGCTGCATCCGCACATCAAGCCGTGGCGCTGCATCCGCACATCAAGAGCCTGCGAGTATCGAGTGCTACACGCGCTGTAGCAGCACTAAACAATTGTTCAGTGCGCGCCACGAAATTTGTGCCGATTTGCATACCCGCGCTGACAAAGCGCGCGGAAAGCTGCAAATCATGCTCGTCAGCGCAATTAGTAGCACGTGCGCGGTAATCAAGTCGGTCATTCCACAAGCAGAGATACCGAAGGTGATAATGGCTGTTCACACCAGTGCAAACAACATTAACGGGCACGCGGGGCGCTTCATTCATCGCTTATGGCGCACGGGCGTAACCGTAGCACAGTTTTTCATACACGCTGCCACTGCGCTACGTTGGTTTTGTAATCTGAACGCTAAACGAGTGCTTCGTTACGAGCAAGAAGCATCGCTTCGTGCCGACTGTGGGCTACACGAGCATTTATGGTATACGACAGATTTATCGGTGGACGTCCATTTCGCAGTGCGTAGGACATGCTTTCTTTTTCGTTGTTCAAAACTGAAAGAGGCTTTGGCAGGTCCGTCACCTTGTTTGCGTGCGAACACATTGTTTGCGATGATCGGCGGGCGCTATACGACTCGCGGAACAACCGCGTGTAAAGGGGTGGGCGGAACAAGCTTATCTATGTACCCCGAGTTCCATGTCGACAGCTATGGCTTGTGATACTTAAAGGTAACAGACCAACGCAGCGGTGTGAATACTGCGGCTTTGCGCAACGAGAAGCGACATGCCACATATCTCTACCCTACCCTTCCCGATTACACCCCCCCCCCCCTCTGCGCGCTTCCGATTGTCTTCATGCTCAAGTAACAGTTCGGGATTCCGCGGCACTCTCGAAAAGCCGTAGGGGTTCCCAAGGCCAGAAAGTTTGAGAACCCCTGCCATAGATAATTCAGCCACGAACGCATACCAGCTCCTCTACAGAATGGGCGTACAAGTTATAGACATCCTTAAGACTTGGTAATGGGCACATCTCAGAGCAACTGAGCTTCTTTTATCTCACAGAGACTTGTTCAAAAAGTCATTCACTCAGCAACTTGTGTATAGCGTGTCTACGCTGAGAGGTGGGACGAAAAGGCGATCACTCACGCAAGCCTTGTGCTGACTCTGATTTTTTTTTAGCCTGTTGGATGATCATTAGCAGGCAGTGAAGGTTGGAGGTGTTTAATCCGAAACTGCAGTTTTGTATATTTTTACTAAAATGTAAGCCTGTGGTACTTTCGTTTTATTGTAACGGTGATTTTCACCATGAGGAAGCGCAGAACTAGTTAAACGGGAAAATGTATGCAAGAAGCTGTTGTATCTTGATGAATTACGACGTTAATTTCTTTATTAACATTCATTAAAGCATTTAAACTTACCTTGCTATATTTATTCAGTGGTGAAGAGTGCATCTAGGAACACAACTGCGCATTATATCCATTCAAGTACGGACCAAAGGGTGTTGTTCTTGAATATTGGCAAGTACATAATGAACGAGTACATAATGATGATGCTCCCGTCAACGCGCAAAAAAAAAAAAAAACGAAGCTTGTATCTTCATAGCCTTTCTTTTATTTTCCTTGATTATACATTTCAGCATACAGGGTGGTGTGGAAGCAGTGAATCAACAGAATGGATCCACGGAAATGTGTTCGAGATAAACACTTTCTGATCGTGTTATAGGTTACTGCTTTTAGTTATTTTCGTTTTCACTATTTGACTTTGTCGTAAAAAGCTATTTCTTGGCTGTGGCAAGTTGATGGGACATTGATGTACCACTGTTACTCATATCATTGCATTGCAAGCGACTTCATATCAATTCGCAATTGAGTGTAACGGCGCACCACAACAAAAAAGCGGACTGAAAGGCATCGTTCGGCTTTCAGTCTGGCTTTTTGGTTGTGGTGCGCTGTTACGTTAAAGCACGTGTATCACATTATGCAACGGCAAACAGTTTTATTATCTCTTTCCAACAACATCCTAAAATTTCTCGCGTGTAACCAAAGGGTATACTTGAACTCCTTCCGCAATGCAGGGCAACGAGTTCGTTCCCCAACAGGCCCGAGCGCCATTACACTGGGCCACACTCCGGAATGTGGGGCCGCGAATTAAAACAGCCAGCCGCTTGTCACATACGAAGACATGGTGGAGTTTTACCGCAAAGAACGACCACGCTTCCCCTAGCCACATCCGAAGTTGACGAGGGAACAACAGTCAACATAGAGACAGATGCAGGCAGAAACATCCCCCCCCCCCCCCCCCCCGAATACATAACTGGAGGCACCCGAGCCAGACGGGCAGGAATTCCCCGTGTGCCAAGAACAAGGAACACTACAACACATGATAGGATAATTCAATTTCAACCAGAAGCACCCACCACCACTCCCGCCCTCACCTCACCCCCCAACTTGCTCCCGCACCCTCTCCCACCCCTTAGAGAGAGATGGATGATCTTGCTGCCCAGCCCCGGCCTGGAAGACCAGATGCAGCCGGTTACCAGGGGCCAGGCGGTGAGAGGTGCACATGTATTCTCGTGAAGAGAGGACCACTTCCTTTTGGCTCAGGCGTCGAAAAGCTCATTAATAAAGTTTTTAATTCAATTCGACTCCTTGCTACGGCAAACTAATCTGAAGACCAAGGAGTTAAAGACGATAGATTTTTGTGGAGGTGATATGATGTTGAGAGAGAGTAAGAAGTAGCATTAATTTTCTTAATGAACGAAGCTATTGATAACTACGTGCCATGTTTATCTGAAACTCGGGGACAGAACATGGACTGTTTCAAGCGCAGACGTAACTTTCTTTGCAATCGCGCTATAAAAGTCAGCAGATATGTATAAACAAACAAAACTTTTGCCAGAAAAAGAAGACTGTATGGGCCTGTGAAGTATTGTGTAGGTTGCGTTATGATGGTTTGTTAAAATCCAGTAAGTCATAGATTATTAATGAACAAATAGTTTTACGAACAATGTGTGGCGCCTTAATTCTTTAATTCTTATTGGTTAACACACGTTGCAGAAAGAACAGACGGCGAAGATTTCTGTGAGTCTGTAGTATTTTATTTTAGCTTATATGCTTTTAGATGGATAGCTGATAGGTCTTTTGAAGGGAAAAAAAATTCTAAATATAATTCCTGAGCTTCACCTGCCAAGACTACGACATAATTATGCGGCGCGCCATATTGAGGCATGTGTTTATAACTTTCACATATGCACGTATCTCATCGAAACTGTTTCACACGCCCTGTAATTACTGACATCCAGGTGGCGTTCCGCAAATGAAAATAAACTTATACCCTCCAGATGTTCGTGCACATCCTTGCCTACTTATATTCGGTGTGCTTCACAAAATTCAGCACAATAATGCAAAACATAAATCAATGTCTATTTGTCCTGCATCACGTATCTTGACGCATGGGCGATTGCATCAAATTTAGTGTACCTAATTACTTTGATAAACGTTAATATGAATAATTTTTTCACACAGAAAATCAATGAATGAAATCGCCTGTCCGCTACCGTGGCCTCCCTCACAGAACCCGCGTCCTTCAAATCCGAAGTTCATGTCTTCAAGCCAGTACGCCATCTTGTAGGTAATCACCGTACAGAAAATGTCCGTGTAATAAAAAAAAATAAACTCAATACTTAGAGAAAATATCACCGGAAAGAGTCTCTTTGGTGAAACGGAGACATGGAGGGCATTTCAATATCACAATTCTCGCACACTCTCGGTATGTTACTTCCCGCTAATTAAGAGAAAAAACACAACGGCAATGGAGTTTTTCTATGCCAGAATATCAGCGTAGTTGTGTGAGGCAAACGCGGCAAGTTTCAGTGATAAAAATGACCAATGCAGTTAAAACACAAGCACGTAGAAACATGAGCGGTAATTATAATTATGTGAATGTGTCAACTTCGTTGTTATACGAACAAAAATAAGTGCAAGAAAAAATAAAAGGAAATAGGAAAAAAACTTCAAGAATGAGAGTCACTGTAGATAATTTCCTAATTCAAAAGGTAATTCCATTTCAGCGTGCTATAGTGCCACTGCGGAATCACCATAAGCTCTGCGGCACCAAACGCGGAAAAATATTGTAGCATTGGAATTTGATATTATCGGGTGCGGCAATCCCCGTCTATCTTCACCTCATTAATTTCTTCTGGCCAAATGCGTCCAGCACATTCATGATAAAACGGCATATCTGTAAGGGTGGGGGGCATTGGAATACACGTAGATACATGGGAATAACCGCGCCGAGAAATATAAATATCAGTACTAAAATGACGCGCAGATTTTCACACCTAAAACTAAAAGTATGCAGGTGAAACGTGCTAGAAGACATTAGAGAAGCCGACAGGACAGCGCGAGAAGTAGTCGAGACGTTTTTTATTCACAAGTATGGTGATATGTGTGTTGCTAGGCCATCGGTTTCGTTGCACAAACTAGAAATACATTATCTAGCTACTAACCTCTAATCGTTGACGTGGTCTTTCTCTCTTTCTTTCTTGTTCTTTATATCTGTGTTTTCTTCAATATACATTCAGTCGCTAGTCTGCGCTTGTGCGTGTGTCTTCCTTGTGCTAGTTTATTTCGCGTAGTTCTTCGTATACATATTAGAGATTGCCATATTATAGAAGTGAAGTCCTTGAGAACAAAAGAACATTCTGCGAAAATTTCGAAACGACATCCATAGAGAAGATGTCCATAGAAAATATAATACAGAGCCAGACCGAGCTTATTTAGAGAAAGGAAATGCCTACATTATGGGATATAAACTAGCAATCTTATTTTTATTTATTATTTATTTTTGTTTGACAATACTGCTGACTCTATAGTGGAGACGTTGCAGAGTTGGTTAGAATTGAGATTTACACACTTGTTAAGCAAAACAGCAGCACAAAATGTATGAAGACAAGAACAAGCTGACACCATAAATAGAACTGCCTGAAGGAAAAACAGAGTGAAAAAGTCCTAAAAAGCAAAGCAAGCAACTTTGGATAATCAACTGGCAAGCAATAAGTCATACACATGTATACTGTCAGTTTCAACGATGGGTGCATCTTGGGCATTCCACTCAACTGTCGTTCGCAGAAAGAATTCTTAAAGTGGCCCTGCAACACTTTTCGAAGTAGCCATGGTATGCATTTACTAAAGGAGCTTAATGACGCACGAATTCACCGCCGCAAAAAAAATTTAGAATCCGTCCACTACTAGCGGAGTTAAAAAGATTTGTCGCACGCTGCAATTCCATCCTCTTTTCTCTCTTCCCGACGAAAGCGCTGGAAGTTAAACAGGGAGGGATGTCACGGGTGAGAAAAATACGTTACACGCGCCTCGTAACCTTGCGCACTTTTTATCTTTTTTTTCTTCGAATGCGTAGCTTCTCAGTGCGATCGCGAGCGCACGCGTGGACAAGTCGCAGCTTCCCGCGGCGGCCTCAGTAACGAAAGAGCGCACCATGCTCAAATCAGCGACTGGCTGATACAATGGCTGTGATCCAGTGATTTTGAGCTGGTAGCGTCATTTGTCGAGAGAAGAAAAAGCGATTTTCAGCTGACTTTCAGATCCTATTGTAAATTCCAGGCCGCGTGATGCGCTATAATATTTGGCTCACGTGTTCTCGGGACCGATCGGCAGCGTTTTTTGACCATGCTGAAAAAGTGTTGCAGGGTCCCTTTAAAAAATAGTAGCCGACTGATATAGAGCGATCGAAGACTATGTCGCCCTCTAGCATCATAACCTGATCAAGAATGCCCATATTTTGATATACTGCCGTTAAGGTGCCCGTTAGCTATTTCAAACATAAAGCACAATCACGCATTACTTTTTCTTAGTGAATAATTGTAAGGTTGATAATAAGAATGAATACCTATGAAATACCTAACCAACATATTGAGCGATGGTTGAATCCCTGATTTTTGACAATTTTCTTGCTTAACGTGATAACTGGATATTTTATTACCGTTTCAATTTTTTAGCCAGTTTAATGCAATTAAAAAATCTGACATAGCGGCTGCAACCTCACGTGTCACGCCAATCAGAACCGTTCTCGTCTGCACGCTGAATAATATTAAACAGCTAGTTTTGATTATTTGTGCGATACTTACATTGACCTGCTGTAGCACAGAATAAAAAAGGTCAAAATTGTTTGCGAAAATTTTCATTCGTATCAGCCTTGGATGCTCGTTTAGTCAGTAAATGAAACCATATTTAAACGTGTTGTATCACATGGACAGAGATGCGTTTATGGCATTGGGGTGCAGTCAGATTTATCGCCACTATCAGTTATATGTAAGTAACCTTGAAACGGAGCATAATTATTGTACTTCGTGCTAAAAGAGAACGCGAACTAATGAAATTTTTCAGATATATTTCGGTAATGAAGAAATTCTCAAGCACTTCAGGAAGCCCTTTCATGTTCACTATGCATCCTGTGAACCTATAGGCGAAATAGGGATGGTGAACGCGGCTGGGGTACGATATGTTGATGAGAAGTAGTGAGGTAGGGGCTTTTATTAAGGAGATGAGCGATGGTGGTAGCGTGTTCTTATCCCCAAGGTTCTTCGTTCGCCTCAGCTGATCTTCTTCCTCACAGCCTTTCATATCATTCGTGACATTGCACCGCAAACAGGCGAATCACTTAGGGAAAGTGAGAATGAACAAAAAGGTTGGAAAGGTATCACGCGGGCAATATGAGTCAATAAAAAGATAGACGCCATCCCCTCCACAAAAAAAGGCAACGAGAAAAGAAATTTAATCAAAGTAATGTACCAACTAGTCTGGAAACGAGTTCTGCTAAGCAATATGAGTCAGCTGTGTTCTGCTTGATCTCCTACCATTGCACAGGCCTGACCAAGATTGCTATTTGGGCATGTTGTTTTGCCACTAGGGGGGTGTAACCTTGCGCATAAAGAACACAGACACAAGAAGAGACAACGTAACACACAGGGCGCAAACTTTCAACAATTTATGTCGGAGCACAGTGAGCTTTTTTATACTTGATGTACAGTCGCGCTCAATTTGAGTTGCAACACGCTGGCTGTGGTTTAAGTGACCCCCAAGCCTGAACGATGACACCGACAAACGTTAAATTGGTTCAGAAAGTACCGCTAATTAAGAGAGCTTCATTCACCAATTTTTTTCTATTTCAATTCAATTTTTTGAGTACAGACAGCGTGTTGCAACTCATATTGAGCGCGACTGTACATAGATGTGCATGTCCTAACCATCAAACGCACGCACAACCACTAAAAAAAACAATTTCTTTTGCTGACAATGCTACGAAGCCTCACTGACGCACATATCTTCCAACCGCGACATATTTTGCGCTTCTATGATAAAACGGCCCATTTCATTTCTACTTCTGGCGATTCTGATGCACTCTTCGAACATAGGTTTACATCCGCAATTTCTAAAATGAAGGGCTAACAAACGACCTGACTGATTTTAACGTTATTCGCATGCTTGCACAAAGAGATAGGGAATAAAAAGAGAGAAAGGCAGGGAGGTCAACCAGAAGTGTAGCATCCGGTTTGCTACCCTGCACTTAGGGGAGGCGTTATGGGAAAAGAAAGATGGAAAAGGAAATCTAATAAGGAGAGGAGACGCGCAAAAAAAAAGGAACGAATGCCGACGCGAACTGTCTTCACAGAGAAAGTCAGTCAAGCCCTTACTGATCTTTTTGCGTGGCAGTGGCCTATTGAATAGGTTATAGCATGCTCGCACAGCCTGTCGTTAATGCAACCACCTGATTGTCCTACATTATAGCGCTTGCAAGTTAAAGGAATGTGGTACACAATACCGCCATTGCGTGCAATAAACTTGGTGCGATGTTGCTTACTGCCAAAAGTTCTTTCCTCTGCCTTTCTAATCGGTGATTTCGCATAGCTTAACGAGTTTATCGGGGGCGAAGAATAACACTTCAACACAGACGCGTTGGGTTACCTCCATTAAGGTGTGTGAAGTTTTACGAATGTAAGGCATTACCGAAGTTTTTCTTTTTTCTTTCTGAGCTGGTTGTGTCGCATTACTGGTAACGCCTATATTCCAGAGGAGCTTTCCGGCAACAGAAATCAGCCACTCTCTCAAGTATCCTACATCAGTAACCTACCTATTTCTCTTGCCGAAAAGCTGGGGGAAACGAAGGCGGGGGATGGTGGGGTGGCAAACCGCTAGCGCCTCGAAAACTCCGCTCGCACGACCTATTTACAGCCTTTCAGTTATCTGGGCATAAGTTAACGAAGTGCGCCACGAAAAAAGTCTTATATAGTGGGATGGGTAAATGTTACCCCGGACGACAAGCTTCATGAGACGCAAGGGGCGTAAACTTTAAACATGGAAGGTGTTATTGCGGTCAGAAACTTGCTTGATCAGTATCGTAAAGTCGCCACTAGGAATAGTAATGTCTACAGAAAGAATAGCAAACACCATGTATTTCCTCAATGGGACGTGCAAATGGACGCTCCTCTGAACGTCGGGAGCAGCGAAGCCGTGCGTATAACATCCATATTCAAGAGACTTTTGCAGGGGTGGACTATACCATTTAACATATATATTTCTAATAGTGTTCTTCCTAGGCTGCACTATCGAAAAAAATCACATAACAGAATTAATATAAAATATTCGGTCGCGATATAAAAAAAAAACTGCGTCAAGTGGTCCTTCTCTTCACGATGGGAATCATGTCATAGAAAGAAGGACATGACGTAACTTACTTGTTATACCACCTAGTGTGGCACCATGAAAACCGAGGAAACTGTTCAGTCCTACCCAGACTGTAAGAAATAGTCTATACAGAGTACGCTACCAGTACTCGCCTGACTGCCAGCTGCACACGGCTTGAAATTATAAGCGGAAAATTCACAGCTTCGCGGCAACAGTGAAGCAATGAATGTGATAGCAAGAAATTGGAATGTCACACGAAGAACGACAAGCAGCTCGATACTTCTAGCGCGCTGCTGAAGCACAAAGACGGACGCTCGACAAGAACGCGCAGGTATACACTGGACAAGCGTGAACTAACAACTCACCGCTGTTACGTCTTTGTGTTTGAGCAACGCGCTGCAAGTGTCGAAAATGCAGAACCAGACGCTCTTAGATATTTCTTTTTATTTTAAACTGCGGCACGTGGAGTGATGACCCCTCTGCATCTCCTGCCACGTGGTGGTGTCTGACCCAAGATGTTCCCGGCGATCTTCGTTTTTTCTTTCCATATCACGAGTGTGTACAGAAAGGGGCCACTTTTTCGTGCGCGTCTGAAGGGCAGTTTTCAAATTGAAAGAACGTGTAGGAGAGTTGCGTGATTGAAAACACGCTCAAGCTCCGCTGAGATCTGCGTACCGCCAACGGTAAATGGTGCGTATAAATAGCCTGCCGTTAACATGAAGGCGCAAGCATGGTCATTGTTGGTAATGTTTACCATAGGCAGCAGAAAACAAAGAAAAATAAACTTTATTGGGATTTATGGAAGATCAACAACAAACTCCTTGATGATGACGTTTTCCATACTATACTGATGGAGGGTATATAAGAGCTTAATTGTGACAACAGCTCAAAAGCTGGACCAATCTGGGAAACTTTTAAACAAAAAAATAAAAATGAAAGCAATAGAGAGGTGCACCATTCTTAAGCATGAAAGACGCAAAAACGAGCAACTTTTGGGTTTGAACTTGAAGGCTCTTGTCAAAGAAGAGAACGAAATGCTTGGCGGGTTTAAGCAAGATATTCGTGCGGTGAAAGAAAAACTAGAGCTTTTAGATATCGAAAAGTTTCATGGGGCAATAATTAGGGCACGAGCGGAAAAAATGGTAACTTCTGAAAGACCCACGAAACGCGCTCTGGGTATGGAAAAGTCACGCGCAGTGT
The DNA here is from genome assembly GCA_030522465.1 of Rhipicephalus appendiculatus. Classification (NCBI taxonomy): domain Eukaryota; kingdom Metazoa; phylum Arthropoda; class Arachnida; order Ixodida; family Ixodidae; genus Rhipicephalus; species Rhipicephalus appendiculatus. The sequence continues at coordinate 147,164 of JALIZH010007951.1, forward strand.
AATTCAATAACATAAATTGTGTACAATGGCGCAGTAGCAAACGCCAAGGAGGTCATCGCGCACGCTTTTCACGAGCATTACAGCAAGCTATTTTCAATAGGTGCTGTAGATCGTGAACGCTTCACAAGTTAATTTTTGACGTTGATGCCGCAGTTAGACGATGAAACTAAAGATAGATTGGAACTCTCAACCTCCGTGGGAGAAGTAGAGAGAGCAATTGACAAGTTAAACTGCGGGAAATCTCCTGCTCCGGAAGGTCTAAGTGCTGCTTTCTACAAGAAGTTTAAGCAGAAATTATCTCCCGTTTTGGCTAATCTTTTAAATGAAGCCTTTGAAGTGAAATCTGTGCCTCCGTCATTTCTGTCTTCCCATACTATCCTCATTCCTAAAACAGATGATTCAAGAAAACTTCGACAGGTGTCAGCGTACCGGCCGATCAGTCTGACCAACGTAGACTATAAAATTTTAATGAAAATAATGGCACGTAGGCTGCAGGGCGTAATAAAAGAAATAGTAGGCCCACATCAAACATGCGGAATAAAGGGAAGAAGCATTTTTACGAACATTCATAAAGCGAGCTGTATATTAGAATGTACCGATATCATGGGTTCTGCGGTCGCCATGCTTCAGGTGGACTTTGAGAAAGCCTTCGATCGCGTGCCGCATGACTTGCTTATAGCCGTATTAGAGCATGTTAACGTAGGTAAAGTAATAATAGAAGCCGTTAAGATGGCATATACGGGATGTACTACTGGTCTGAATGTGAACAAAGAGTTTGGAAAGTCTATAGTATTGCAGCGATCCGTGCGCCAATGGTGCCCGCTCTCTCCCTTACTTTTTTGTATCATCATTGAGAGCTTTTGCCTACGTATCATACGCAGCAACGAGATCAGAGGGTTCAGGCTTCATGCATGCGAAGTGCGCTTGCTAGCGTATGCTGATGACATAGCGATATTTTGTACAAACCTGGAAAGTATTGCAGAAACAGTTAACATAGCAAAACGCTTTTGTGAAGTCAGTGGAAGCGTGGTCAACTGGGGAAAATGCCCTGGCTTCTGGCATGGAAATTGGGAACTCACATTTAACTACTTCCTCAATATTCAATGGGTGACAACACCGGTGAAACACTTGGGCGTACCCCTGGAAAATTACAGCGACAGTGATCGTTATTGGCGCAGACAAGCATTTGAAATCCGTGAAAAGGCAGAAAAGTGCAAGGGCAGGGATTCATCTATTTTTGCTCGCGCGACCATTTGCAACCTATCCATTATTATTAAGCTGTGGTATGTGTTGCAAGTATTGCACTGCTCTCGAATGAATGTGCAGAAACTTCATCGTATTTTTTGCCGTGTTTATTTGGGGTTCCAGTTGGGAGAAAACAAGCCGGACAAACCTGTTTCGACGTGTGCGTGACGGTGGTTTGGGTTTGTCACATTTGTTTCTGCGGCAGCTTGTAAACCGCTTCTCGTACCTAGGCGATGTCCAGAACCCTTTTTTGCGTGCAGTTTGCCAAGTGCGCTTGGCTAGTGCTCTACCCGAGTTGGTCGTGTCTTCCGTCAGATTGAAAGGCCGAACACAAGGCTTGTTTAAAGAGATCGTCGAGTCACTTCGCTTCCTGAAGGCTGGATTTTCTTTTGAATATTTAAGCACAGTTTCCCGTAAAAAATTATATAAGGACTTATGTGATGCTGTTCTTCCAATTCCACTGTACCGATCTTATTACTGCCGTGGAACATGGAGCAAAGTGTTAAAGCGCGTTAAAAGCATGCCTGTGCGTCCGGGGGTCAAAACATTCTTCGTCAAGCTTCATGCTTGTCATGCTTTCCGGAATAACGGAAGGAAGAACATGTCATATAACTCAAACAGAAAATTTCACGTTTAACCTTAGAACTGTTTTAGGTTTGGAGTAAGTCCGCGTAGTGTACGCAAAATCTCGGGCACATCTGCGTCACAGGAATTGGGAAAACCGCACTACTGAGCACAGCAGATGCTAGCGAAAGCAAAGACAGTGGAGGGATAGAGCGGAGCGAAGAGGGCTTGAAAGCGGTGGGGGGAGCCCTGGCGTGGGAGAGAGCAAAGTCTAGCTAAACGAAGAGTGCTGAGGCAAGGACTCGGGAAGGAGGTGGGAGGCGAGCGGCGTAAAGCGAAAACGCTGCTCGGCGAAGTGGAAATAAGGAGGGAAAGGAGGTGGAGGAGGAGAGGTGAAGTGGAGAAGGAGAAGAATGAAATGAGAAGTAATACAATTTCGAGCGGGAAGTCAAACCCGCCACGATCCAAAGGCTAGCGTCTTAACCACTCGGCTATCCACGCGGGGTATCTGAGCAAGCATATATGCAAACCATATGATTACGTTGCAATGGGCGAGAGAACGAGAACCAGGCAAATAGAGAGGGCAACAGAGATCGAAAGAGTGAAAGATAAAAATAAAAACTGGGAGAGAGAAAGGAAGACATAGAAATACAGAAAAACGAAGGTTGTAGTGCCCGGGCTAGCTGACCGCGACTGTGAGCCCGCTTTCGACCGAAAGTGGTACAAAACGCCCTCCCACAAGCAGGTTGGCGGGACAGCGGGACGCTAGCCCAAAAACCGGGACATGTCCCGCCTTAATCGGGACCTCTGGTCACTTTATGTTAGAAGAGCAATTTATTTCAAAAAAAAATTCAAACGTTAATCTTCAGTATTGCCCATTTCAACGTAAGTTTGTGCACAAGTTGAAAAAAATATATGCATGCTCCTGAGCACGAGGTAGATATATAAATAGATACTTCGACAATGCACAATCTCGCGGCTTCAGAGTTGAATATGGTGGAAAAGTATAAGTGAGAGAAAGAAGCATGAGAGAAAAGCGAGATATGACGCATGGTCTAAAAGCAGCTGAAATTGTTCTTTGTTCTCGCATAAAACAATATCAATTCAATAACACATATGCTGCTTCTCAAGTGCTAATTTCCATGTGTGGATTGCCCCATCTAAACGTAGTGACGCAAGTGCGCGTTTGGAATGTTCTGTTTCTATTTAAAGTGCTTTTCGCGCACGTAAGGAACTGTTGTAAAAAATGTCTAAACTGTCCCTGTACTTCAACTTTTCCCGTCTGTGACGTAGATTGATATTCCTGATGAGTTTATGTATAGTTGCAGAAGTGTAACCAGCTACTCGCGAGGAGTGAGTCCATGCTCACACCAAACAAACGGCTACAAATAAAACGAAAGGGAGACTCGGAGCGACTGTTCACTATCAGCGTCAGCGTCGCCATGCTGTTCGCTATAAAATGGCAATGAAACAAAAATGCTTTAGAAACTGTGCGCTGCCACCAAGAATGAAATCGTGGGGATTTTGTATGGAAAAATTGTTATCGGCGCCTTCTACTATCCAGTGACGCCTTCAATTTACCTAATAATAATATCTTGGGAGTTACGTCCCAAAACCACGGCATGATATTGAGAGACGCCTTAGTGGAGGGCTCCGGCAATTTCGACCATCTGGTGTTCTTTAAAGTGCACTGACATCGCCCAGTACACGGGCCTCTACCATTTCGCCTCCACCGAAACGGGACCGCCGTGGCGGGGTCGAACCCGTGACCTTCGGGTCAGCAGCCGAGCATCATAGCCACTGTTCCACCGAGGCGGACGCCTTGATTTTACCTAACAAAAAGACTGCGTCAAGACGCGATAAGGTTGAGTGATTATTTTATTTGTACTTCGGTGGCAATCGGCGACAAGGGCACTCATAGGTGTTATAAATAAGGTAGAACGAACGTTTGATATTATAGGACCCACCAACTCTTCAAGGCAGTCATGAAAATGTTCTTGCGAATTGTACGGAAGAAAATAGAGCTTGCAATTCCCATTATTTTATAGGTATGGCCAGGCCTGTAAGTTTTGCCTAACGCTTACAGCAAACGAAAATCATTGATGAGTATTTGTGAAGCGTGCTGGTATTTTACAGCGTACACATATCTTATTTAGGAGTGCACATTAGTTTTAACCAACAAAGAAACGATTGTTTGCTACAAATAAATAACGCATTTGCTTGTTAAAAGAAATAGATTTAAAATACGTGATCTTGCAGCAACGCTTCACACAGCTGCTATACATCGCTGAGATATATTTACGTTCCACTGGAAATTCTCGTACAAAACACGGCATCCTTTTATAGGTCGACATAACAATTGCAGATATTCCACTGAAGTTTAAACAGGTTGTTTTTGCGTATTCTCATGACAGTAACGCAAGGAGAGAAGCATGCTGTGAAAATTAAGAAAAAAAAACACAAAATCGCTTTGTTCGTATATATTGCGGAGACCAAATGTAAAATCTGGTAAATGCAAGCGCAGGCTACAGTGATTCTGAGGCATTCAATTATGACGCGTGTCTGTCGACCAAAATGTTTAATCCTTCTGAGCGTATTTTCAGTACTTCTCACCTTTGAACACGCTCCGTCATCCGTGCGTGCAGGAAACGCTCCGTCGACAGGATATCACCACGACGATCATCACACCCACCATTCTGCGGGTACGTAGTTTTCCCTGTTACACCATGTTCTAAAGTGATGCGACATCAGGTGAAATACTACGAAAGGAGTGTACGGCAGGAACGTAGGAATCGCACACACTGAACAGTGGTGAATTTATATTTATGCGGTGCGAGGGGCACATAAAATGTTTATTACACAACTACTCTATGGTTTTTGAAGTGCAAAGCACTTCTTAGCATGCCCAAATCACTTTGATCATATCTATCTATCTATCTATCTATCTATCTATCTATCTATCTATCTATCTATCTATCTATCTATCTATCTATCTATCTATCTATCTATCTATCTATCTATCTATCTATCTATCTATCTATCTATCTATCTATCTATCTATCTATCTATCTATCTGGCTATAGGCACCGTGCAGTGGAGTTTTCCAGTGTGACTGCAGCGCCAGAAAGCACAGCCAAGCGGTTTAAAGAAGCAATATTGAGAAGGGGTCGATCGTAACGTGACGCCATGCGCGCGTCAACCTCCCTGCACGAGTGGGCGGATTCTGGCTGATCGTGGCCGAGTTTGGATACAGCGGGGTCACGTGCGCGCGTCTGTGTTCTGCGTGTCCCTAACGGCCAATGTCAGCGAACTTGGGACGGGCCAGTGCGACCAACGCAGCTCCCTCTGGTCAGTGGACGGTGACTATTGCCTGCGTCTGGCTAGGCACTGTAGTCTGGGTTCTCTCGTAGCGGCCTCCTTTACTTGACATATGGCGAAACTGGCATGGGAGAACATTTTAAGGCGAAAGCCTTTAATGTCTCATGCTCACGTCCGTCCGGTGTCCAGTGTCCGTCCGGTGTCCGGTGTCCGTCCGGTGTCCGGTGTCCGTCCGTCCGGTGTCCGTCCGTCCGGTGTCCGTCCGTTCGGTGTCCGTCCGTTCGGTGTCCGTCCGTTCGGTGTCCGTCCGCCTGTCTGTCTGTCCGTCCGTCTGTGCGTCCCTCCGTCCGTCCGTCCGTCCGTCGGTCCGTCCGTCCGTCCGTCTGTCCGTCCGTCCGTCCGTCTGTCTGTCTGTCTGTCTGTCTGTCCGTCCGTCCGTCCATCTGTCTGCCTGTCCGTCCGTCTGTCTGTCCGTCTCCCGTCCGTCTGTCCGTCCGTCCGTTTGTCTGTCTGTCTGTCCGTCCGTCCGTCTTTCCGTCCGTCTGTCCGTCCGTCCGTCCGTCTCTCCGTCCGTCCGTACGTCCGTCTGTCCGAGGTCTGGCACGGAGTCAGGTGGCCGCCGGGATGCGCAAACGGACGCCGGTCGCGTCGGACTCTACAACGCTCGCGCTTTGCTTGCGTAGAGTCGCTGTGCCCAGCGTTTGCAATCATTCTGACCGACGCCGTCTCAATGGACACAGGCGTTCACGGAATACACTTTCGAATTTTCAAAGGGTCCGTCAATTTAAGCGCTGGAACGCGGATGGCGTTTGCACGATGCGCAAAGCGCGAGAAAATACTAACGCATGCGAACGGAGGAAGATTAGTCTCGCGTCTCGCTGCGATTCGCGGTAAAAAATTAAAAAAAGAAAACACGCACACATTCGGTTTTTGTGTTATCCCACTGAGAGTGTAAAAGATAAAAGACATGGCATAGTCAGTGGAATGGCCACACGCTTTCGCCGAACACACTTTGGAATGTACAAAGTGTCCAATTTTTTTTTGTACAACGAACATGTTTAACACGTCATTGCATAAAATGAAAATTTGGCAGATCCCAAGCCTTCTGGGAATCGGTTTCATGCGACGCTGACGGCTAGTCTGCATCACATGTTTTTAGGCTATGAGTCAAGCGTTACGATGTGAATCGACGTGCTTTTGTAAGTGTAATAGTAGTGTTCACATCGTCGGCTTACCAGAAACGCCAATTACACTGGCGTTTGAAGGATAACATGTTCTGACGGGAAGTCAGCACACACGCTGGAGCACAGACATGCGTATTATTGACACGAAGTGAACTTTACGGTGTGATGGTGTGAATAGATACGTAACTTACATTAGCGCATTCATTCGGGGTCTAGCAACGCTTGAATATAGCTTGCTGAATCAAACGAATGCAAGTGTAATGTTTATATATTACATTTGCAAGATAATACAAGTGTAAACTAGGGCTCTTTGGTGTTAATTTATTATTCAGGAACAACTGCGCTAAAAACAGACAAGGACAAGATAAGAGACGATACAGGCGCTGACTCTGAACTAAAAAAAACTATTCTCAGTCACAAGCAAACTCATCGAAAGCAGCCAACCTAGTCACACGACACACCATACCATCTGCGCAGCCGAGTAATCATGATCAACGAAAAAAAAGAAATAACCATGAGAAATGTGCTAGAAAAGAAACCGCGTCACTGGCAAGTGAGATACCGCGAGGCATACCAAATATCAGATTCAATGGTGCCGCGCAAGGCGTACCCCCGCCCTCAAAAGTTTTCGGAACACGAAATTTCCGAAAATGATATATTCTCGCTTTGTCTTTGAACATAGCCCTCAAACAGATGTTCCAGCCTGTAGTAGTCCTTGCGACCTACGCAGGTATCTGCTAGGTTAGATGCGCCGTGGACTAACAGAGCAGAAATTCGCATTTTCAGTGGCGCCCGCGTTCCGTAAACTTCTAGGAGCGGGTGTACATGTCAAAGGAGCGCATTCTGAGACTAAAATTCGGCAAAAAAAAGAGAAAAAAAACTATGTCACGAAAGAATGAATGGACAGAGCAACAAAGGTAAATTTGTACCCGCATGGAAGTATGCACTGTAAACTATGAACGCACCCTAGGGAGCTTACCCGCTTTTTTGTTTCAGAAACCTGGTAGAACTTGTGAATGAATAATGACTCACGCATTTCGCACTGATAATGTGACGTGAATCCCGCTTCCAACGTAGTCGCCCTAAATGATTCAAAGCTCTGCCCGGTGGTGGCAACCTGTGTAGATATCGGCAAATAAAGCATGGAGTGCACATGCGTCTTGTGGTTATTAAAGCGGTAGCGAAACGGATTTTCGGTTTGACCAATATACTGCAACTTCGAGATGGAGCACTCAAGCAGATAAACGAAATTATCGTTCTCGCACGTGAAATCGCCATGAATTTTCAAGTTAAAATACAGTGAAACCTCGGTGATACGAATCTCAAGGGACCCCAAAAAATATTCGTATCATCCCGAATTCGTATCACCAGAAAGCATGGAAAATTAGCATGCGACAAATGAAAGCTGGCGTACATTTTCATTTACTATTTTTCAGGACCGCAGCAACGTCAGAAAGAACTCTGAATGATTATCAGTCAAGTTTTTAGATAGCGCGACAATCATGCCAGCACTCGTAAATATACGGCCCATACGCGCGTGTTTAATTAATGAACCAGGCCTGTTGTGACCCGCGACCGCCGTAGCCCCCTTGCAAATTTTAGTATGCTTTTTCGCATGGCACCGAAGTACTGCTGCGAAAGTAACGGCAGAAGCGCTTTGATGCGATAGATCAAGGCCACAAAATTTCATAACCACGGTCGTATGTTATGATTTTTTTTATCGCGGAGGTGTTGGGGACGTTTTTTTGGGAGATTTACGGCCGTGCTCGCACAAGTGCGAGGTCAAAAGTCGCGCATGTTGACGTTGTGAGGCCTGACTCCTTCGTGAAGACCGTCCTCGCCTTCTTTCGGTCCTCGTCCACCTTTCATAGGATGTCTGATGCACGAGGCAGGCACGTGTAAACACACTACGACGACAGCAGTCCGCGTCGACGTATTAAAAAGAAAAGAAAAAAGCATGGTGCCAATGCCCTCTAAACGTGAATGCACACGGAGGCACATTTGAGCCTCCAAGATTTGCGCACACAACCTCGAAGGCCTAGACGCGTCTCTGAAGATTTATTCTGACCGTAAGAAAACTATTTTTCTTACACCATAATTCTAACAATTTGGCGGTGCGGCGCGTATGCCCGCCTTGTGTTCCCGCGCTCGCACGTGCGTCTTCCGCGACTGTGCGGACAGCACCTCTTCGTACCTGGGCGGTAGCGTACGTTCGTATCAAACGTGCGGGGTGAAAATCGGTTCGCAACAACCGTACTCCTTTACATTGAAAGCCAATGGGCCTTGGCCGGGACCAAAGAAAAATTCGTGTCACCCCGAAATTCGTATGAGCTGTGATCGTATCACCGAGGTTCCACTGTAATTGGCGGTGCTTTCAGCCACATTGGTGGTCGTCCTCTCATTGCATACTTTGCATTAAGGTTTGCGATATGGATGGCAACCGGTCTGTGGAATATAATCAGTATTCTATAATACTAATTATATTCCACACGCCGGTTGCCATCCACATCGCAAACCACGATGCAAAGTATGCGCTGAGATGACGACCACCGCTGTGGGGCTATATATATATATATATATATATATATACACATACGCGTGCGCAGGGTTCCTCTTCACGGGGGGGCGAAGGCTCGTCGCAGCGCCCCCCCTTCCCTATTAAGTCAATGTATGAAGCACACTTTGCGCCCCCCTTTCTTAGGTGACTAGGGGGGGGGGGGGGCGGCCGCCCCCCTCTGCCCCCCCCCTCGTGCGCACGCCTATATATATATATATATATATATATATATATATATATATATATATATATATATATATATGCGTGTATCTGTGCACATTTGGCAGTGAGCAGCACTTTTGTTCGGGTTATGGTAGTATGTGTGGGTCAATGAGCGAGTGCCACGTTGCGCCTCATTTGAAAATCTTTTGTAATGTTACGGCTCTATGGACACATGCATTTCAGTCATAAAACCCAAGCATCGGTCGTATTATTCTACACACTAGTGCTCATTTATCTCAAAACTCGGGAGTTTTCTTGGTGTAAACATCGATGCGACGTTGAAGTATATAAGCAGCGGCAGCTTTGACTGCAGCTTACTTTTTTATGACACAAAAAAATATCTAAAATTTTATTTTGTAGGGCTTTCTAAAGGTCCCGTACGCGCGCCACCTCCACCACCAGACCCTCGCTTAAAGCCCAATCTTGAAAACGGTATGTATTAACCTGCGCTCCCGCCATACTTCAGGGGAAAAACGCCATAAGAAGGAGCTTGTTTTTCCCAAAGATCCCAGTGCAGAAAAAAATAAGAGGCTCTCGATATACACCCGAAAATATTTTTAGGATACAATGTTCTCCCTAATTCGGGTTACATAGTTAATAAATAAGCAATGTTCCTAGTACGTTACGAAACCACTGTCAAGCACTGATGATGTCTTAAAGGTGGAAATAACATTTGCGCTCAACGAACCTTTTTTTCTTTCTAGCACGAAATGCGAGACAAAGTGAGAGAAAATATAAGGTCTACTTAAAGTAATAATTCAGGTTAGATTTCAGCTCACTCTCGGAAACTAAGGCTTGCCTCAGGAATGGCTTCTTCACGTAGGAGCTGCTCGTAGAAGTTTGTATTTTCGCTGAAATGGCTTCGGGGAAGTGATGCTTATGCGAAAAAAAGAAACTGACTTTTGGTACCCGGCCTTCCCTGTGTTGAATACTCCTTATCACGCTGAATAAAGGTATCACAACAATTTAATTATATATCACCCCATTGATACGAATTTCAAAATGTATACATGAGAAAGCGGAAGAGCAATCCCAATTACTGAAAATAGTGCTCAGGAATTTAATCTGTCGTAATTTAAAAGCACTTCGGAAATAATTTCTGCAAAAAATTGTATTCTGCGTTAGTTTCGGGAGACTGTAACGAATTGTTATCTTACCTAGGTTCACAGCGCTTCACGACATACTGAGAATGAACCTCCCACGGTTCTCTGTGCACTGAACTAAGACGAGTGGAAGGCGAAAGCCACCTTCTTTTCCTTCTCAGTCGAGGCATTGATCTTACCCTTGCCAACCTCCGTGAGTTTGCTGCACCTAACATGGTCTTCCACCGACTCCAGGATCGCAGGCGCCCCGCTTAGTTTTACAGTGTCTAGGTGGTTGCCCTGCGGTTGACCAAGCTACGATATCATGTGATGACGTCGTTATGGGACATTGCGCCACTGTGACGTCATGATGACGTCAAAATTACGTCACCGATTACGGCGATCTGTGACGTCATGCGTAGACGTCATCACGTGGTGATGATTTTTTGCATCATTCATGTTGACGCCGCGGACACGGGACGCCGGTCAATTCTCGCGCATGATGAGTGACCTAAAGGTTTCACCTTAAAAAGGAAGAACATGGCTTTCGCCTTCGAATCATCTTAGGCGAATGCAGACCCTGTGAGTTTTAACCACGTAGAAGTGCATGCTCCTCTCCAGCTTTCGAAAGCTTCTTACACTTGTACTGCCGCACAATAGCTTTGTACACTTCATGCAAGAATATTGTGAATAAGTAATGGTTAATCTAAGTATGCCGTTTCTGTATAGAACGCGTTACGAACTAGCAGAGTGAATTACCAAACACCGGGAAGTTACTTTGATGACTCGCGTAAGAACCTTCCTTCCCTTGCATTGTCTCAATAAGTTGGTTGTTCGTGACATGCTTTCCTGTGTTCATTTTTCTCTAGTGCCACCAGACCCGCAACGTGAAAAAAAAGCCCAGGGGTACGTATTGTTTACATTTCCTACAGCACTGCAGCTGAACAGCATCATAAAATAGGTCATTTTATCGCAACTATTTCTATGAGAACAATATTGCATATCACATAAAAATAAACGGTTAAGTCTCTTATGTGCACTGTTATTTGTGTCGACTATCTGATTGAGGAACCTGTGGTTGCTATACTAACACTGTGTCCGGGTGAAATACTGAGGACCGCGTCTTGTTGGAATAGTTTTAGCAGTTAGAGTAGACGGAGTTCATAACTCACGCATTGTCGGCTTAAAATGTCACATCCACACAGAGGTCTAGTGTCTAGGTGTAACTTGAAGGCCTTGTTTTAGAAGTCGTGGCTTTGTTGAGAGGCTGGCTGGATGAAAACTGCACATATAAGTTGAACTTCCGTGGTATTTGCCTACCATTAGATATGAAAATACAAAATGTTGGAGCAATTACACTATATAACAAACAGGAAGCAGGTTCTAAATAGGCGAGGCTTTTATTTCAGTAATGGGCAAGTGATAGTTTTAGGCATATTTTCTGGAGATTTTGATTTCGCTCACGCACTTCAGTGAATCGAACGATCAGTCTTTCAGAAGGTTTGTGTGAGAGCGCGTAAAGGATACATCCATATATGACTTTTGCCTCTCACCGTCTGCGACGCACGCGTTCGAAACTGCCAATGATGTCTAACTTCTGGAGTACGCATCTTCGCCCTGCACGGCACATACCTGAGACAGGTACGTCAGTCGACCCGTACTGAAATTTTCATTCCTTCAACAAATATTGGATATTTATTGAAAAAGATCATAGGTGCCGGTGTAAACGTGACTGCCGTATTCATTCTTGCATAACCACGTAAATTGCACGTGAGACTGTTGATGCCAGAGTGGTAACTCATGGGGCGTCCAGCCGGATAGCCACCTGTTAATGGGATTTATATCGAAGTTGGTATGGCACAACATGACTGTATGACAAACATGAACGACTGGTCATATCATCAAAATCATGACTAACTCGTCATGAACGAACGTTTTACACGCCATGGCCGTCGTGCTCCTGCGGCCGTTTTCTTAACTTGATATATCCAAAAATTGCTGTGATCAGACATCTCTACATGACCAACATAAATGACAGATGGTAATATGTAATTCATTACGGGCATGTCATGTACTACATGATTTATATGTCACGCTGATGGTGCGCTGACGGCCGTTTCACTAGTTGATATACACGAAATCTGGTATTGCGTGACGTGACTGTATGACGAATATAAGTGACAAGTGGTAATATAGGAAGCATCACATGTCATGTGCAACATGACTTGCATGCCACGCTCATGGCGCGCTCGCGGCCGTTTCACTAGCTTGATATACACCAACTTTGGTATTGCGTGACGTGGCTGTATGACGAACATAAATTACAGGTGGCAATATAAAAACCATGACATGTCATGTACAGTATAATTTGCATGCCACGCTCCCGGCGCGCCTGCGGCCGTTTTATACATCATTTATACCTTGATATACATCATATTTGGTATTGCGAGACGTGACTGTACGATGAACATATGTGGCAGGCGGTAACATGAAAATCATGATATGCATGTCATGTACAACGTGATTTGCATGCCATGTTCATGGTGCGCTCGCGGCCGTTTCGCTAGCTCGATATACACCAAAATTGGCATTTCATGACGTTACTGTATGACGAACATAAATGACAGGTCCTAACATACAATCTTGATATGCATGTTATGTATAACATGATTTGCTGCTTGCTGGCAGCTTCGCATTATATCTATTCCCACAGTGCTTGGGATCTGCCTTTTTGCTTTTTTATGCATGTATCATCGAAGATTCCAGCGTTATCACTAGCGGCAGCGTAAGTCCCAGAACTAACTCTAATGTTCGCGTTGTGCGCGTAATCGCATCGGAAAATTGTGATATTATCTAGATACTTCCCAGTCATTATGGCGCGCTTTGCGCAAGGCAACAGTTACATTTTAATGGGGCGATAGCTAGAAAATAGAAACAAAGAAGCATGTGTGGCCATATTTAAGTAGCGCTTTTACAGTGTAACTTTGAAGTAAATACTTAATTAAAAAAATCTGCCTTTGCCCCTTACTAACCCTCTGCAGGCCTTGGTTCGTGTCATTCTCTGTTAGTTTGAGAGCGCATTCATGCCTTCATTAAAAGGTAACGTTCCTTACCGTGGGTGAATGCTGACGATTCAGAGAAGTAGGGAGCTGGCAGTGTCTTTCAATTAAAGTTTGTTCAGTTTCTTCTCAGTTGGCTACCGAATCTATGTGCTAGTGCCAGGTAGTTTTATTTTATTGAAATGAACATTGATATAAAAATTAATCCTCACCACGTTCCTGATTTTTTAGCCTAAATTTCAATATTTTGTTGTGTTTGCCGCATTCGGGCATTTCTCATTATGTACCAACATTTTATTTTGCAGGCCCACAAGCCAAACGCCGACCTGTGCCTACTCCCCGGAAGCGTGCGTACCATGTTGGTTTCCTGACAACAAAGCAGCAAAGAAACATGCTATAACAAAAAAGTAACTTGTAGTTCAAAATAATGCGAGGTTGAAATAACACATTGCTAAAGTCGTGTCAAAAGCGAAGTTATTGCTTTTGTCCGAGTAGCTTTATCCAAATGAACATCCTAACATAGTGACAGCTTGCTGGCTAGAATGAACTCAAGACCGATTTCGTAGAGAAGACAACAAAATCTCGAAAAAACAAGAGGTGTGGCCTTCAGTGAAATTCTTCTTAAATGCAAAAATCAACGCACAACCACATAAGCTTCAGAGATACAGCACTTTTCAATGTCATCGCTTGCACGAAGTTAGGAGAGCAGAATTTTGGTGATTTGCTGATACGGAAAGTGTGTGAATAACAAAGTGTCAACCACGAACAAATTCTAATAGGGAAACTGAAGCTAATAGGAAACCGAAAACGAACCACCACATCCAGTATTTCTGAATGTGTTGAAGTACGAATAGTACTACTTCCTTCTGCAAAAGAAATAATATTATCCATTAACATACTAAAAAGTAAGTTTGTTGTGTACCAAATAACATACAGCAAATTTAGATATTGTGAAACACTGTTGCTTGACAGTGCCACATATGCAGCTATTTGATGTTGTCATGAAGTTTGGATAACTACCTGGTACGCTTGAGAAGCCGCGACACCGTTGATGATGTCAGCACTAGTCCAAACAACGAAAGCAGCCGGTCACTAAGGCACGCTTGCGCTGATGTCCTACTTTAATCCTCTAAGCACCTTTTCTCAGTTTCAAGCACCAATTACATATGGTGATACGGTCGAAGTCTGGCTCAGTTGGTACATTACGCTTAGGCAAAAACCAGTCAAGACGGCGCACAAGGGATAGCAGGGACACACACAATGACTGGACAAGCAACTGTGCTTTATTACATCTAGTGATACATCTGGTGAGCATGGTCATCATTGCTGGTGCTTCGTCTTGGAATAACCCAGAGTATTGTGGGTTTCCTCATTTTATATATTAATTCTTTATTTTACAATGGGTCCCCACTAGTTTCCAAGATTTCGTTGGGTACAATTTCCGCAGTGTGTCGTCGCATTGCTCTTTCTCATCAAGTTTCGGCATTTCATTTGCAGCTACACAAAAGCCCGGTGGTGGCAATTCAACACCACCAACGCCACCACCCCGAAACCGTACGTATTATGCTGTTTTCCTTTCAATAATCTGCCACAAGGAGTCATAAAGGCGTTGGAAAAAACCATACAGTAAAACCTCGGCGATACGATCATGGCTTGTACGAATTTCGGGGTGAGGAGGAGGAGGAGAAAAATAACTTTATTGTGTCCTGCGGAAGGCGACTGGCTCACGAATTTTTCTGTGATCCCGACCAAGGCCCATTAGCCTGCAATGTAATGTTGTACGGCTGTTGCGAATTGATTTTCACCCCGTGACGTTGGATACGAACGTACGCTGCCTCGCAGGTACGCACAGGTGCTGCCCGCGCTGCCGCGGAAGACTCTGCAATCGCGCGCGGGCACGGGAACCCATGCGCCGCCATGCGCTCCGCCCCTCCAGTTTGTCAAATTAGGGGTGCGTCATAGCCTCCAAGGTTCTGCACGCGAACCTTGGAGGGCTTAATGCGCCTTCATGTGCCGTCACGTTTAGATTCCAGATGGTGTTAGTGCCACGTTTATTATTAATATTTTTTTCTGTGCGTCGACGCGTGTCGATGTGCTCAAGATAGCGTCATTGTGCTGTGCTTACACGCGTCTGCCACGTCGATGTAAGCCATATCCTTACGATGAGACAACCTATGAATGGCGGACGAGGACCGAAAGAAGCAGCGGACGATCTTGGCGAAAGAGCTAAGCCTCGCAATGTCAACATGCACGATTGCCGGGGACGCGCGTACCTGCAAACTATCCGATCTGAGCGGGAGACTGCGGAATTTTGATAAAACCTCCTGATAGCGCAGACACGGCCGTAAATCTTCTGAAAAACATCCTCAACATCACCGCGATTAGAAAATAACGTATACAAAGAACAGCAGTTCTAAAATTTTCTGGCCTCGATCTATCGCGTGCAAAGTGAGTCTTAAATCATTTTCGCCGCAGTGCTCTGGTGTCGCGTGGAAAAGCGCACTTAGATTTAGAATACTACTACTAATGTCTCCAATAAAAAAAAAAAAAAAAAAAAAAAAAAAAAAAAAAAAAAAAAAAAAAAAAACATTATGGCTTATTAATTACACTCGTTTTATATTTATCAGCACTAGTATGATCGTCGACGTCAATAACATTTACCGTCAGTCATCTAGAGCTGTTCATGTCCTTGCTGCAGCCCTGAAAAACAATGAATGAAAGTGTAGACTTCTTTCGATTTTTTTCGCCGCCTTTACATTATTTAAGAGGGCATCCTCACTTTCGAATGGCTTATTCCCAGTGTTATTTCAGAATTCTATTTATATGTTATTTTACCATCATATTACGATTATATAGCTGAGCAATCCGTGGTAAAATATACATTTCAATGTCTTGACAACTGCGTGAGCACCGATTATACCTATGACACTTTAGTTTTATTTTACATGAATAAAAGCAGGTAATAATGTAAAACGTTCACAACTTTTAGCACATAACCCATGAAAGAAGTCGAGTTATCACTGTGTTACGCTTAAAAAGTGTAGAGTTCAACTTATGGCTTCTATTCTTAACAACGTTTGGATTTGTTTTGAGAAGCAGGTCTAATGGCCGAAGTCAGAAGCTTGCGGCCAGCACAAAAGGAACGAGGAAACAGCTAGCAATACATAGAGACATAGAATCTAGGACGAAAAAGGGAGAATGACAACGACAGAGGCGCCCATACACATAGTCTACGCGAAGCGTAGCTACATTAGGTTATTTCAAATGGACTGCTCACCTGTTCGGACTCGACTTAACTGCGGCCCTCCCAGGCTCATTTCAGAAGGGATTACAGGCGGGCGTTCAGGGGGCGTCAGAGCGAGAAACGTGTCACGTCGATGCCCCTCGCGCGTTCGTGCCCTGCTGTGTATCTCCGGCAGGCCTCCCGAAACTCGGAATCCGACCAGGCCAACACGTTTTCTGCGTTCTAGCTTTTAGCTCATTCTGTGACGCTGTTCTGAATCGCTCTGCGTTACATCTCTCCCACTATTCAGAGACGCACAATGGGGCTTCATACAAGAGCGTTCGAACGTTGCCTGCAGTTCGTGTGTTTTCAAACTTCTGGTGTTATTATACTATTGTTTGATTTTTCGAAGCACTTAACCAAAGCAGATCTTTCACACCAACTTTGTTACCAAGTATTCTCCTTCAAAGGACCTCGGGAGCAGGTTGGGAACACACACTATTTCCAGCAGTGAATGACGCAATATGGGGTCATTGCCTGCTTCGGCCCAAGCGTATTGAGCGCGCTGTGTTCAAAAACCACGTTGACATGAAGTAGCCTAATTATTTTGCGAGCAGCAAAACCTTCTGAAATGATGCTTGAACAATACAGATTAGCTGCCTTTCAGACTGAGAAACAAACAATTTACAACACTGTCCCGTCATTAGAATGATATTCACTTATTTATTGTGGAAATTATTGTGCACAATGTTTCTTCAGTTTTAAACATTCTGCGGTTCCTTGTTATTACATACACGGTATTAGTATAACCTCAAAAACTTTGTGGTCCGATTGATTCCACCCTAGGACAGAGAGGGATGAAGCATCACATGGGAAGTCCACCACCACTGCCAAAATATCCTCGACACCTGCAACAAAGTATGTATCATTTTGCCTCCCTTTCATTCCATTAGGTACGAAGTGCTTGTTTAAACCCACTAGCATTCACAAGCGTTTAACTAGCTCTTTTATGAGTGTACGAAGTATTGCGCCATCAATAGTAATTATTACATGCAAATAGCAAGAAATGGTTGATACATAGTAGCTATGTATCAGGCTATTTCTACAGCTTAAGCTCTTATGAGCTCACAACAACGGCTAATTCTGGTTGCGCAGCTGTCCACCTGCGCCGCCGCCACGTCGCAGCTATAGCACATATAAAAAAATCCCGCCATCTCCACGGAGTGAATGATGATGAGTGGGCGAAGTTCGGTGTTGCCACCGGCCTGCCGGTGGCAAGTTATCGTTTCGTTGACTTTTCTTTCTCCACATTTACATTACAGTTACTTCTATTAACATCCCCAATAGTTTCCTTTGCATCATTGTCTGTTAGTTCTCATTAATACAGAGCGGAGTACAGTTATATATAATGTTTATTGGTCATAAATGGTAGGTCGTGTTGAGTTGCGGATTTCGTTTTGACTTTATTACTGCTTTGTGGTCGGCGTTGCCGTTCAGCCGCCGCTTCCCGCGCCCTCAACTCCGAGTCCGCTTGGCGTTTTTGGCGTTTTGCCACCGCTTGCTGAGCTCTCGCCTCCATGGTGGCAGCTTTTCGGCGTTGCCGTTGAGCCGCCGCTTCCCGCCCCCTTACGTTCGCTTTAATCCATGGCAGAGAGAGAATGTTCCATGGTGGTCATCGTCGTCTGGTACCTTGCATGTGCTAATGCGCTTATTCTTCATAGTCATCAGCGTCATCGTCATGGCGTATAATGGGTACAACTGACAAAACCCACAAAAAAAAGACAAGAATATTAATTGCAACATAGATTGTTGGCGGGCAAGTTGGTGCATACTGAGCGAGAAACAGGGCGCCTAGATTGGGATAAAAAGTTATACGAAGCACACAGACACAATGCCAACAACTGAATTTATTGTCATGAGATTTTAAAAAAGAGACAAGTGAAGTGAAGTGAAAAGAGAGAAGTTATACGAAGCACACAGACACAGCGCTGTGTCTGTGTGCTTCGTATAACTTTTTGTCCTGTCTAGGCGCGCTGTTTCTTGCTTACACAAAAATATAGCTCGAGGCGGATTCAAACCGAGGCCTTGTGCATTTCAAACGATTGCTTTACCACAAAGCCATGCCTATCTTCTTTTTTACCCTATTGCCTTGTTCTAAATGCAACAGAAAGATCAGCGTACATACATATAACGATCCATTGTCTCAGCCATGCCTACAAATTTACGGCGACACCCCAGTGCCTGAAATCTTTTTTTTTCGGAGATGCTTTGCAATTCACAACGCAATTCACATGATGCATCGCATGATGTGAATTGCGCAACGAGTGGGTGGTATGAAGCTTCCCACCCGTTACACAGGGGTCATCAATGATCCTTATTTATCGTCATCCCTCTGTTCCTCATATTCATCATCATCCACCGAAGCAAAAGTAAACAGTTTATCTCTGCAAGTGTGCATATTGCCTCAGCGAGACGTAGTGTGTGCTTCGCAATTTAACGTTGTTCCTGTAGCAGCATAAATTCAGTTAAGTTAAATTCATGTTGCTGCCCTAACAAGGAAGGTGAGCGTGTCTTGGTAGTAACAGGTGCATGCCGTTAAACTTTGGTAAAACAGAAAAGCTTAAATTTACATGGTGTAGACTGCGATTGGGCGAGCGTAGGTGTTTGCGATGTGAATATCCATGCACTGATGCATAGTGTCGCATCTTTGTCATTCCGACGACTAAGCTGGCGACCGTCAGCACCCCCTTCGAGGTACTGAATGAACTGACGTAACAAAAGGTCAGAGCGGACTGTAATAATAATAATTCTTGGCGTTCAACGTACGAAAACCTCGATTTGATCGTGAGAGACGTTGTAGTGGAGGGATCCGGAAATTTCGACCACCTGGGGTTTCTTAACGTGCACCTAAATCTAAGTACACGGCTCTCAAGCGTTCTCAGAGCGGATGGTGAATGCCGCAAGCAGGCGGATCTACATGCTATACCAGCGGAGGTAAAGGGGCTTACCGCAAGGGACTTCATAAAGACGCGATGACCTACTACGAAAGGAATGCTATTTGCTGATCAGTTTCAGCATTGTGGTTTTGCCTGGCTGGCTGCCTTTGTTGGAATTCGGCTTCGAAACTAGTGCAACCATTTTTGACCACCTTTCTTGAACTTTCGAGGTCCTATAGCTTGCGAAGCGCTTAGTTCCATGCGTGCGATAGGGTTCTTTAGTGTCAAACCAGCGCGCATGATTACATTGTGCTTCCTGCTGGCGGGTGTCCCACTGGGTCCACGCGGAAAGGGATGCTACACGTTCACCCTGCATATTAGAGGGAACGAGGCGTGATAAGCCAATTTAACGCTGAAAAGCAGTGATGTGGTGAAGCTGCTCTGTTACTACAGACCGGCAGAGCACAGAGCTCACGGAATGAAAAAAAAATGGCCAAATGTTTAGAGTTTCCAGAAATATGGCGTGCCCTTTTCATCACTTCAGTGCCGTGACGTGAAACGAGGAATGTTTAATGGAATGCCGCTTGAGACACACTCGTGCTATCGAACCACTCAGCGCCTATGGTTAAAAACTACGCACAAGCGATAAACTTTGTGTTCACGTGTAATAAATATTTGTATGTTAAAAGGATGCGTCATTAGTTAGGCCTCGGTCTTGGCCGATTGCTGCTAGGTGATTATGCGAAGCGATTAACAATGCTGCGATGCGATTAAGACTCACCAGAGAGCGTTCATGTCCGCCATTTCCTTCAATAACGCACACAAAATGTTTCGCACTTCTAACAATGCACACGCGCTTAAATTAACCATTGTTACGGAGACATCGGGACGGTCAGTACGTGCGTTCAAAGTGCAACATGAAGTATATGCAGCTTTAATGCTTCTGGAAAACGGAAATTTTTGTGGACAAGATTGTTCTCACATGCCCAACTATGAAGATGGCCACCTCGCCATCACGTCCGCGTTTGAATACATGCCATGAAATATTCACAACTGTTCGCATGTAGAGGTATAACGACTGGTCACAAAATTACACGCACCATCTTGATCAAGTACGTCGACGCATCATATTTGAATTTTGTATACTTCTCAGAGTCTAGAATATCGAACTTACTCTCAAGGTCTCGAATACTGTTGAGCCGGGAAAGTACAGCGGAAGAAAATGCCTGATTGTCTATTTAGGTCACTGCTCGATTATGAAAGGACTTTAAAGCACGATGCGTTGGAAATTACAAATGCTAGTGTATTTCTAGTTCTTCATCAGAGTTCTTGCATTTATGCGCAGAAACTCCGATCATTTCCAGCCTACGATAAACTTTTTTATTTATTCACACCTCTTGCTGCAGTCACCATGATTTTAACGTAGGTTGCCCAAGAATGTCGCCGGCATAAAAATGTCTACGCCACGCGCGAGCGTACTTCTATTAACATGAGATCGCGGGTTCGAATTCCAGCCACTGAGTACGCATTTCGATGGGGGCGAAATGCGAAGAAGGTCTGTGCGCTTATATTTAGGCGCACGTTAAAGAGCACCAGGTGGTCGAAGGTAATCTGGAGTCCCCCCAATACGGCGCGCATTATTATTGTATAGTGGCTTTCGCAAGTAAAACGGTAGCAGTTATATTTTTAACCCTCTATTGCATGAATTATGAGAAAATCAATTGAAAAATTATTTGATCATTTTTTATCATTAACTACATGAAGAATAACATGTACAAAAATTTTCAGATTTATTGTGACTGTATTAATGAAGACAGAGGTTTGTGCCAAATATGGCACACTATGCAAGTGGGCGAGCAAACTTGCTGCCATGGCTGAAAAACAAAATCTCACTGATTGAGGTCTTTTTAGCTTGATTTGTGGAATAAAGCAAAGCAATTACTTCCTGTGTTCAGGCATAATTGAATATTTTGGTTAGTGCATCTGACTGCCGACATCTACGTGCAAGATGGCCGCTTACACGTTTGGCTCTTCGCATGGTGCCGCCTTGCTGTACTTTCCCGCCCGAATTTCCAACCGCTGACTTGTGGTTGTGAGCGTCAGTTGCCGACAAATCGTAAAAGCTAAATATCGCCGTGCACTGGTTAGACTTCACATAATTTTTTTCGTGCACCCACGCCAATAATGGAACAACAAATTGCCAGGTACTGCTGCTGACACTCGATATTTTCATGAAACATCTCAAAACCTACCACTACAACTGAAATCTGGCAAAAATAAGCAGTGCTGCATGACCTTAGAGGATTTCTTTTTGTTTGTATTTGCACTGTGCAACAAAACATAGATGGCATCATATTGCACATTTCATCACTCACATGCATACTGTGCCAAATATGGCACATACTGATTTCCGACTATATACCGTAGAGGAAAACGGAATTGAGAAGGGCCTTAATGAGCATGAATTTTCAAAGCCACGAGATATGCCAAAATAATTTTTTTCTTGCTTCTGCAACGAGAAAATGGTTGCAAGAAAAATATAGCAGTCACTGTTGTTCATGATCCGAGCTGGCACGTGCACCGTGAAATCTATTTCATGCCTAGATTCCATACTGCTCTAGGGATGGCAGCGCTTTTTTTATATTTAGTGCACGTAACTATAAGGATTACTCTAACTGTGTCACATTCTCCACTGGTCCTCTTGCGCCCGCTATAAAAAATGTTAATCGGTATGTGCCAAATATGGGACGCCATGCAATTGAGGGTTAATTCCATTGAAACAGCGATTCGGCAAACATTTTTCGCATGATGGCTCTCGTCCACTTGTCGCGTATTTCAGCGTCGGCTGGCGTACAGGATAATGCATTTTCATGCTGGCTGTTATATGTGGAGTGGCGGTCTCGCACGCAGCAAGTTGGAGCATTGCTGCCGTGGCATATTAAAACACCGATGTCGCCTCACGCAGGGGCGCTTTGAGGTGAAACAAATGCGCACATCAAGACGGAGTGCGCCCCACGTTGTAAGATATTTACTCTGCACATCTTTGACTGTGGCGCTGACAAATGAACATGCCGTATTTGTAGCATCTGAACGCTTATAGCGTCGCTTTCTAGCTGGCCGACGTTGCGTTGTGGGAACTGCGGGCTCCAGTGTAAGCTCTCCGTTAGCGCCAAGTTAGACCTGTAGAAAATTACAAGAAACTTAAGAAACCTACTTCACAGAACAAATCGGAACGATGCTTTTGCACTTATGAGATTTAGAACGTACGTTTTGGACGCCAATTTAAGCGTTCGCGACATGGGTCGCGATAATTTACTCCAATGAAATTTTCGCGACAATGGCTCGCGGAAACGCTACTGCACTGAAAAGCTTTGGCACGTTACAGATTATCACTTTTATTTCGCGGTTTCGAGCTACTCAATGCTTTCTCAATGACCCACTCATTTCGCTTTAAATCAGGTTTGATCATTCAGTAATGAAAGGATGAATAAGTCATCATGCAAAGGCACTGCATAGCAAGAAGTGTGACCTGCTTGCATTGAAAATTTTCCCCTCTTCTGTTCAACATTTCTCTTCGACTTCATTGTCTATAAGTAAACGTTGAAGAACATCAGATGGTCGAAATTTCCGGAACCCTCTACTACGGCGTCTCTCATAATCATATCGTGGTTTTGGGACGTAAGCCCCCCAGATATTATTATTCTTGACTTGACTGTCATCCAGTGCAACACATCACTTTCTGCCAGATGCCCAACTAGTCATACTTCTTCTAAAATACCGGCTCTAGTGACCAAGGTAGGCGCGTCACGCCTACCTTGGTCACTAGAGGCAGTTGCATTGTGCACTGGGCCGTAGCCTCGGAGCTACACGACAGCTCTTCCAGTTTCCTTGCACACATGATATCTCCATTTCACGAACTTTCTTGCGTTATATACAGAACCTAACAAAGAGTAATTACGGCTGTTTTCCGTGCCACAATGATGATATGATTATGAGGAACACCGTAGCGAAGGGCTCCGGATAACTAGAATCACCTGACGTCCCTTAACGGGCACTAACATCGCGTAGCACGTGGGCATGTAGCATTGCCGCCTAAATCAAAATGGGACCACCACAGACGTGATCAAACACGCTAGTTCCGGCCCTACAGCTGAGCTCGAAAATTACTGCCCAACCGCGGCGGTTGGATAGCTTGACAATTAAGTTGCCAGTAGTAGGTGCTTTTTTTTTAAACGAAAACTATCCCCTTCAGTAACAGCCTACCAATTCAGGTGCTGACTCGTTATTTTTGCAGCGTTGATCTAACTTTTGGAAAAGAACAGAAGGTTTTGTATTGTCTGAAAATTGTTCTTACCAACCGTTACATAAGAATATGTTACGCTGTTATTCACTGAAAGCGTCCTGTTCAGAGTCGCAAGAGTGGCATAGCCTGCATCAGCTAGCTGGGTGTTACACCTATATACAACAGAGTGTACGCACATAGGTTCATACCATCTCTGCAAGTAAAAAATACACGCAACAAGCTCTAACTTGTGAACGCATTAAATTAACGCACACTCACGCTTAACGAAATTCGTTGCCTTTTTTGTTCACTTCACATCACCGCCAGGTGCAAGGGCGTGCTATGAAGCACCACAGTAGCAAGCTCCCTTTCTATCTCATTCAGTGTAAGCACGGATCATACTCGAAACATTGCTTATACGTGCAAGCTACTAGTAGAAAACTTTATTATACACAGAATGCAGACAGGCTAGAACCCCAGTTCCCCGAAGGGAATGCAAGGGTGAAAAACGTAGTCTGTCCGGCAGGGTGGTGCCCCTATTCCAAGGCCCCACTGGCTCGAGCCATCCGTTCAGCTCTTCGGATCAGAAGTAGCTGATCCTCTAGGGCTGGGCTAGACAGCAGCGCCTCCCATTCGTCCCATGTGCCATTCGTGTCGTGATCTTCTCCGTGCTCTGCACACTCCCACGTGATATGAAAAAGCGTTGGTGTAGCTCCACACCACGGACATATGTCTCTATACGCCGTGGGGTAGATCAGGTGGAGAGTGTGCAGATTTATGTAACGAGCTTAAAACATGTTTTCTTTTCATTACTTCCAAATATGTACTGTCCAACTCATTACAGAAAACATTCAGTTTCCACGAGGCAGCAGTCCTCGTCGAAAGCCATCTCAAGGTAGGTCGCATAGCTACAGTCGCAGTATGCATGATGGTTATATTCGAGCCTTTCGGGGGCTAATTCTTCATTAAATATTCGAAGTTTAATTAATTGACACAACTCCATGTGGAAAACACAAAGCAGTAAACATAGCTTAACCTGCCCCTAAATTTGCGCTGTGTTCTTAAAGAAATAATATACGCTTGCAAGCTCATCAATCAGATGCAGTCAACATTGCTCTCAGGTTTGAATGTACTTTCACGGTCGGTGACAGCTCACGTTGCACTATTGCTGGAGCATAGGCTGTAGAGAAACAAGCATCATGTAAAACGAACAAAAAATTTAAATCACCATACATTCAAGTTTCAAAATGCACATCACAGGGGCAGCAGGAGCTCACATGAAATTCATACATTGTCACTCAACGACAAATTCTGTATACATCGCTTTAAAGGCACCTGCATTAAAATGACAGTACTTTCTCAAAAATTATTTTATTGCCAGAAGCTCCGATGGCTACAAATGTTTTTGAGCCCAATTTGTCCTTTGAGGTTCACTTTGCACTATTTCTTAATCACAGCTTGTAGAGACATCTCCTGCTAGGCTCTTATTGATTGCTTGAAATTTCTTTTGTGAAATCTATGTTATTCCGGTTGATGTTTGTATAGTGCCACGCGCTATCCTTATTTTCACTTTTGTTGTATTCGGTTTTCGCCCACAAAGACCGTCAGCAAAGCTCAACTCAAACCGCGCCTTATTGTTCTACAACCTTCGCGAATATTGTAGATCGTTTTGTTAAGATTGCGCGCCAGACGCGACCACTCGAGATTATTCCAGAGCGTGCGCGATGACCAGTGATAAGGCTAGAATGTTCGACGCGTGATGCATAAAAGCCGGCGCGCTCCAACGATGTTCAGATTATCGACGGCCGACGCTCTGTTCGCCGCTTTCAGTGCCGTGCATTGCTGTAGCCTGACTTTCAGTTTCTTGGCCACAAGTTCGGCCTAATAAAGAGTTCCTTTCTTTTAACGCCGACTGTTGCCTTCGTCGACGTCACGACCACGTGCCATCTGGTGGAGGTGCTGCTTCGTCCATGCTCCGGACGCCCCCGCGAGGTACTGACCCAAGCCCAACCCGCGAAGAAGACGACACAAAGGACAACTCGGAAAGTCGGAGCAGCCGCAGGCAGAGGGGCCTCGAGCCAGAGCACGGGCCTCTACCCGATCAGATTCGGAAGACCAAGGCTACGACCGCTACTGCAGAGACCATGACCACCCCTGTGCCGCCTGCATCAATCGTGCTCCACCAACCCAGGGAACCACCAACTTTCCGTGGTTCATCGCGGGAAGACCCGGAAACTTGGCTTGAAATATACGAACGTGTCGCCGCCTTCAACTACTGGAATGCCGAAGACAAGCTGCGCCATGCCTACTTCTACCTGGAAGACGCGGCACGGACCTGGTTCGAGAATCGGGAATCCTCACTCCAAACCTGGGACCTCTTCCGCAGCGCGTTCCTGGACACGTTCGCGAGCGTCGTCCGAAAGGAAAGGGCGGCTTCATTGCTCGAGACCCGGGTGCAGCTACCCAACGAAAACGTCAACATCTTCACGGAAGAGATGACGTGACTTTTCCGCCAGGCCGACGCTGACATGCCCGAAGACAAAAAAGTCCGCCTGCTTATGCGGGGTGTGAAACAAGAACTCTTCGCAGGACTTGTCCGCAACCCGCCCAAGACGGTCGCCGAATTCGAGACCGAGGCAACGACAATTGAAAAGGCGCTTGAATTGCGTACCAGCCAGTACAACCGCCGCATTCCTTCAATGACCTACGGGGAGGTTCAAGCGCTGCATGCCGACGACCTGCGCGACACCATCAGAGCGATCGTTCGCGAGGAGCTACGCAAATTGTTGCCATCCCCTCAGCCTCAAGTGGAGCCGATCGCCGACGCCGTGCGCCAGGAAATCCATCAATATCTGGGAGCACACGAACCAGCGCAGCCTGAGCCACAAGCGATGAGCTATGCTGCTGCAGCGCGTCGTAACGCTCCCCCTCCGCGCCCACGCGAAGGCGCCGCACCGCCGCAGTTCCGACGACAGACACCACCGCCGCCGCCACCGACGACACTATACCGCCCACCTGTTGGCCAGCGTTACACCCCGAGGAAGACCGACGTTTGGCGCGCCCCCGACCACCGCCCACTCTGCTACCATTGCGGAGAAGCTGGTCACACATACCGCCGCTGCCAGTACCGACAGATGGGCCTACGCGGTTTTGCCGTCGACGCGCCTCGTCCACAGCGGGGTGAACGACCGCAAGACATCGCCGACTACCTCGCAGGAGCTCAGTGGACGCCCCGACGACCTTCCCGCTCACCGTCGCCCGGCCGCTACATGTCACCGCACCGCCGGCAGTACACTGGCCCTAACCGGGGCCGGTCACCTAGCCCTTACCCGGAAAACTAAGGGCAGCAACCGATGGAGGTGCGGTTGCTGTACGTCGAACTACCGAAGATCCTCCGCCGACGCCGACGACGACGACGCGACGAAACCTGCTGAACACGACGCGAAGCAGACAGAGCACTGCCGACGAAACCTCGCGGACCGAGCTAGACCTGACGACTCAACATGATGGAAGCAGCGCAACAAATCGACGCAGCCGTGATCCGACGCCGCGAGCTAACCGCAACGCAAGGCGACGGACTAGCGACCTCGACGTTCTCATCGACGGTCACGACGTCACCGCTCTCGTCGACACTGGTGCCGACTATTCCGTCGTCAGTGGGCCATTCGCCGCCAAGCTGAAGAAAGTAAAGACCGCTTGGAGTGGACCCCAAATCCGGACAGCTGGAGGTCACCTGATAACGCCAATCGGAGTCTGTACAGCAAGAGTCACTATTGTCACGTGGTCGTGACGTTGACGAAGGCAGTATGCAGTAGTCCAAGATGAAACACTTTATTTGGGCCGAACTTGTGGCCGGTAAACTGAAGGTGAGATTACAGCAATAAACGCTGAGACTGATAGCGGCGAACAGAGCGTCGGCCTTCGATGAACTGAACATCGTTGGAGCGCGCCGGCTTTTATGCATCACGCGTCGAACATTCTAGCCTTATCACTGGTCATCGCGTACGCTCTGGAATAATCTCGAGTGGTCGCGTCTTGCGCGCAATCTTAACAAAACGATCTACAATGATCGCGAAGCTTCTAGAACAATGAGGCGCGGTTTGCGCTGAGCATTGCTGACAGCCTTTGAGGGCGAAAACCGAATAGAGCAAAGTGAAAATAAGAAACGCGCGTGGCAATGCCCCCCTCTGAAAAAGCATCGTCCCGATGCTTAAAACAGAACACGGGGGGGGGGGGGGGAGGTGGCCAATGCATGCAACAATAAATAACAGCAATAAAGAAAGTACAATAATAAAGCAAAAAGTACAGTCCTCAAATTCACTAACGCGCGTAATATGGTTTCAGGCGCACGACATGGACGACTTCAGGTCGCGCACGGCGCCGCTGAGAGTTCGTAATGCTGTCAGGGACAACCTCGTAGTCGAGTGCGCCGAGGCGTCGAAGTACCCTGTACGGTCCAAAGTATCGTCGAAGAAGCTTCTCACTGAGTCCCCGTCGGCGTATTGGCGTCCACACCCATACACGGTCACCGGGTTGGTATTCCGTGTGGCGTCGTCGAAGGTTGTAGCGGCGACTGTCAGTCCTCTGCTGGTTTTTGATCCGTAGGCAGGCGAGCTGTCGTGCTTCTTCGGCGCGCTGTAGGTAGGTGGTCACGTCGATGTTTTCCTCGTCGGTCACGTTTGGTAACATGGCGTCGAGCGTCGTTGCCGGGCTCCGTCCGTAGACCAACTTGTATGGCGTCAACTGCGTCGTTTCTTGTACGGCCGTGTTGTACGCGAAGGTCGCGTACGGAAGGATGGCGTCCCACGTCTTGTGTTCGACGTCGACGTACATGGCCAGCATGTCGGCAATGGTCTTATTTAGACGCTCGGTCAGGCCGTTGGTCTGTGGGTGGTACGCGGTGGTCCGGCGGTGGCTTGTGTAGCTGTATCCCAAGATCGCCTGAGTTAGGTCCGCGGTAAAGGCCGTACCTCTGTCAGTAATGAGAACCTCTGGGGCGCCATGACGCAGGACGATGTTCTCGACGAAGAACTTTGCTACCTCGGCGGCGCTGCCTTTGGGCAGGGCCCTCGTCTCGGCGTAGCGGGTGAGGTAGTCAGTAGCTACGACGATCCATTTATTTCCGGAATTCGACGTCGGGAAGGGCCCCAGTAAGTCCATGCCGATTTGTTGGAACGGCCGGCGAGGTGGCTCGATGGGCTGCAGAAGTCCAGCTGGCCTAGTCGGAGGTGTCTTCCGTCGCTGACAATCTCGGCAAGTCTTTACGTAGTGGGTGACGTCGGCAGTGAGGCGAGGCCAGTAATACCTTTCTTGTATCCTCGCTAGCGTGCGGGAAAGTCCAAGGTGTCCAGCAGTCGGGTCGTCATGGAGAGCGTCCAGAACTTCTGGACGTAACGCGGAAGGTACTACGAGGAGGTAGTTGGCCCGAAGTGGCGAGAAGTTTTTCTTTAGGAGAACGCCGTTCCGCAAGAAAAACGATTCCAGTCCTCGTCTGAACACCTTTGGAACAACGGTGGCCTTGCCCTCGAGGTATTCCACAAGGCCCTTGAGTTCCGGATCGGTTCGCTGTCGTTCGGCGAAGTCATCAGCGCTTAAGGCTCCCAAGAAGTAGTCGTCGTCCTGGTCTTCCTGGGGTGGCGGCTCGACGGGGGGCGCGAGACAGGCAGTCGGCGTCAGAGTGCTTTCGTCCGGACTTGTAAACGACGGTAATGTCGAATTCTTGAAGTCTTAGACTCCATCTTGCGAGACGACCTGAAGGGTCCTTCAAGTTAGCTAGCCAACACAAGGCGTGGTGGTCGCTCACGACTTTGAAGGGCCTCCCGTAGAGATAGGGGCGAAACTTTGACGTAGCCCAGATGATGGCGAGGCACTCCTTTTCTGTTGTGGAATAGTTGGCCTCTGCCCTGGATAGCGACCGGCTAGCATAACTGATGACCCTCTCCAGTCCGTCCGTCCTCTGCACAAGGACGGCGCCGAGTCCCACGCTGCTTGCGTCGGTGTGCACTTCTGTTTCGGCGTGTTCGTCGAAATGCGCAAGTAACGGAGGCGTTTGCAGGCGTCGTTTTAGTTCTTGAAATGATTCCTCTTGCGGCGTTTGCCACTTGAACTCGACGTCGGCTCTGGTCAGGTTAGTGAGTGGCTCGGCGATGCGGGCAAAATTTTTGACGAACCGCCTGTAATAGGCGCACAGGCCAAGAAATCGACGGACGGCCTTCTTGTCGGCGGGTGGCGGGAATGTAGCGATGGCGGCTGTCTTCTGAGGGTCAGGGCGTACTCCGGACTTGCTGATCACGTGACCCAAGAACAAGAGCTCCTCGTATGCGAAGCGGCACTTTTCAGGCTTCAAGGTGAGGCCGGAGGTCTTGATTGCTTGAAGTACTGCGGCAAGTCGCCGGAGGTGTTCGTCGAAGTTTGAAGCAAACACAATGACGTCGTCCAGGTACACCAGGCAAGTCTGCCACTTCAATCCTGCCAGTACTGTATCCATAACCCGTTGGAAAGTCGCAGGCGCCGAGCAAAGACCGAAGGGCATGACCTTGAACTCGAAGAGTCCGTCTGGTGTTATAAACGCGGTCTTCTCTCGGTCTCTCTCGTCGACTTAAATTTGCCAATAGCCGGTCTTGAGGTCCATCGACGAAAAGTACCTCGCGTTGTGAAGTCGATCCAGGGTGTCGTCAATCCGTGGGAGAGGGTACACGTCCTTCTTCGTTATTTTGTTCAGGCGGCGATAGTCGACGCAGAAGCGTAGGGTTCCGTCCTTTTTCTTCACTAACACCACGGGTGACGCCCACGGGCTCTTTGAAGGCTGGATGATGTCGTCGCGTAGCATTTCGTCGACTTGTTTCTTTATGGCCTCGCGTTCTCGCGTCGAAACTCTGTACGGGCTCTGACGTAGTGGCCTGGCACTTTCCTCTGTTATGATGCGGTGTTGTGCGACTGGGGTCTGTCGAACTCCTGACGACGACGAAAAGCGGTCCCTGTATTGGAACAGCAGGGTTTTGAGCTGTTCTTGTTTATGCGTCGGAAGGCTCGGATTGATGTGGAAAGCTAGTTCATGGGCTTGGTTCGTCGTAGCATGTTCGGTAGGCTCGGCGAGGGCGAGAGCGTTGCTGGATTCCACAATTTCTTCGATGTAGGCGACCGTCGTGCCTTTGCTCACGTGCTTGTATTCGTTGCTGAAGTTCGTAAGCATCACTGTTGCTTTCCCTTCACGCAACTCGGCGACGCCTCGTGCGACGCAAATATGACGGTTTACAAGCAGGTGCTGTGCACCCTCGATAACGCCTTCGAAATCTGCGGGTTTTTCGGTGCCGACGGAAATGATGACGCTGGAGAGAGGCGGAACGGTGACGTGCTCTTCTATCACGTTCAATGCATGGATCCCTGGCGTCGTCTGGGTAGGCAGCGCTTTTTGCGAGGTTAGTGTTATCGACTCAGACCTTAGGTCGATGACGGCGCCGTGTTTGCATAGGAAGTCCATCCCAAGTATCACATCCCTGGAGCAGTGCTGTAGGATTAGAAAGCTGGCGGGATAAGTCCGGTTATTGATGGTGACTCTTGCTGTGCAAACACCGGCCGGCGTTATTAGATGACCCCCAGCGGTCCGGATTTCAGGGCCTTGCCAAGCAGTCTTCACTTTCTTCAACTTCGTCGCGAAAGGCCCACTGACGACGGAATAGTCCGCTCCAGTGTCGACGAGAGCGGTGACGTTGTGGCCGTCGAATATTACGTCGAGGTCGCTGGTTCGTCGTCGTGCGTTGCGGTTGGGACGCGGCATTGGATCACGGCTACGTCGATTCGTTGCGCTGCTTCCTTGTTGCGTCGTCACGTCTTTGTTGGTCCGCGACGTTTCGTCGGCAGGGCTACGTCTGCTTCGCGTCATGTTCTGCAGGTTTCGTCGCGTTGTCGTCGTCGTCGGCCGCGGAGGATCTTCGGCATTTCGTCGTACAGCAACCGCACCTCCATCGGTTGCTGCCCCTAGTTTCCCGGATACGGGCTAGGCGACCGGCCCCGGTTTGGGCCAGTGTACTGCCGGCGGTGCGGTGACATGTAGCGGCCAGGCGACGGCGAGCGGGATGGCCGTCGGGGTGTCCACTGAGCTCCTGCGAGATAGTCGGCGATGTCTTGTGGTCGTTCACCCCGCTGTGAACGAGGCGCGTTGACGGCAAAGCCTCGTAATCCCATCTCACGGTACTGGCATCGGCGGTACGTGTGGCCGGCTTCTCCGCAGTGGTAGCAGAGGGGACGGCGGTCGGGGGGCTCCCCAGATGTCGGTCTTCCTCGGTGTGTACCGTTGGCCGGCAGGCGGGCGAGATGGCGGCGGTGGGGGGCGGCGTCTGGCGGCGGTACTGCGGCGGCGCGGTGTCTTGACGTGGGCGTGGAGCGGGAGCGTAGCGTCGGGCAGCAGCGGCGTAGGTCATGGCTTGCGGCAGAGGCTGTTGCGGTTCAGGGGTACCCAACGACTGCTGAATTTCCTCTCGAACAATATCTGCGATCGAGGAAACCTGCGGCTGGGATGACGGGAACATTCGACGAAGCTCATCACGCACTACGGCCCTTATGGTCTCGCGCAGGTCGTCTGAGCAGAGGGATTGAATGTCAGCGTAGGCTGGCGTCGAGCGGCGATTGAATTGCCGGGTGCGCATCTCCAGCGTCTTTTCAATCGTCGTCGCTTCGGAGATGAATTCCTGGACAGTGCTCGGTGGGTTCCGCATCAGACCCGCGAACAGCTCCTGCTTTACTCCTCGCATGAGGAAGCGAACTTTTTTGTCTTCCGGCATTTCGGGGTCGGCGTGGCGGAAGAGTCTGGTCATCTCTTCTGTGAAGAGCACCACGTTTTCGTTTGGGAGCTGCGAGCGGGTTTCAAGCAGCGCTTCGGCCCTCTCCTTGCGGATGACGCTCGTGAATGTAGCCAGGAACCTTGTGCGAAAGGTGTCCCACGTTGTCAGGGTTCGCTCTTGGTTCTCGAACCAGGTGCGGGCGGCGTCTTGCAAGGCGAAGTACACATGGCGAAGCTTGTCTTCGCTGGTCCACGCATTGAAAGCGGCGACTCGGTCGTACGCTTCGAGCCAGCTCTCCGGGTCTTCAAGTGCTGAACCACGGAAGGTAGGCGGCTCCTTGGGTTGCCGGAGCAGGATAGGTGCAGGCGGCACAGGGGCTGTCATCGTCGCTGCGGTCGAGGTCGGGGTCTTGTTCCGCCGGGTCTTGTCAGGTAAAGGCCCGTACTCTGGCCGCAGACCTTGTTGTCTTCGGCTTGATCGCTGCTCAGGGTTGCCGTCGATGTCTTCCTCGCGACTTGGGCTCGGTTCACGGCTTGACGGGGGGCGTCCGGAACATGAAGGAACAGCACCTCCACCAGATGTCACGTGGTCGTGACGTTGACGAAGGCAGTAGGCAGTAGTCCAAGATGAAACACTTTATTTGGGCCGAACTTGTGGCCGGTAAACTGAAGGTGAGATTACAGCAATAAACGCTGAGACTGATAGCGGCGAACAGAGCGTCGGCCGTCGATGAACTGAACATCGTTGGAGCGCGCCGGCTTTTATGCATCACGCGTCGAACATTCTAGCCTTATCACTGGTCATCGCGTACGCTCTGGAATAATCTCGAGTGGTCGCGTCTTGCGCGCAATCTTAACAAAACGATCTACAATGATCGCGAAGCTTCTAGAACAATGAGGCGCGGTTTGCGCTGAGCATTGCTGACAGCCTTTGAGGGCGAAAACCGAATAGAGCAAAGTGAAAATAAGAAACGCGCGTGGCACTATCAATAATCGGACTTACCCTGCGAGCTTTGTAATCCTGCAACAGTGCTCCAGGGATGTGATACTTGGGATGGACTTCCTAAGGCAACATGGCGCCGTGATCGACCTGAGGTCTGAATCAATAACCCTAACCTCAGAAAACGCACTGCCGCCCCACACGACGCCAGCGACCCATGCTTTAAATCTGATAGAAGAGCAGGTCACCGTTCCGCCTTTCTCCAGCGTCATCATTTCCGTCGGCACCGAAGAACCCGCAGACTTCGTAGGCGTCATCGAGGGTGATCAGCACCTGCTCCTGAACCGCCAGATTTGCGTCGCAAGAGGCATCGCCGAGTTGCGTGATGGCACAGCAAAGGTACTGCTGACAAACTTCAGCCACGAATATAGGCACCTTAACATTGGTACGACGGTCGCCTACATCGAGAAGTTCGTGGACGCCAGCAATGTTTTCGCCCTATCCGATGCTACCGAACCTCCTTCGACGAATCGAGGTCCCGGAATAGATTTCGACGTCAACCCGAGTCTCCCGAAGCACAAGCAAGACCAGCTCAAAAGTCTGCTCTTGCAATTCAAGGACTGTTTCTCGTCGTCGTCAAGAATTCGACAGACCCCAATCGTGAAACACCGCATCATAACAGAGGAAAATACGAGACCACTCCGCCAGAGCCCGTACCGAGTTTCAACGCGAGAACGCGAGGCCGTAAAGCAACAAGTCGACGAAATGCTACGCGACGACATCATCCAGCCTTCCAAGAGTCCTTGGGCGTCACCCGTGGTGTTAGTGAAGAAGAAGGACGGAACCCTGCGTTTCTGCGTCGATTATCGCCGCCTGAACAAGATCACGAAGAAGGACGTGTATCCCCTCCCACGTATAGACGACGCCCTGGATCGACTCCACAGCGCGCAGTACTTTTCGTCGATGGACCTCAAGACCGGCTATTGGCAAATAGAGGTCGACGAGAGAGACCGAGAGAAGACTGCCTTTATCACACCAGACGGCCTCTTCGAGTT
The DNA here is from genome assembly GCA_030522465.1 of Rhipicephalus appendiculatus. Taxonomy (NCBI): domain Eukaryota; kingdom Metazoa; phylum Arthropoda; class Arachnida; order Ixodida; family Ixodidae; genus Rhipicephalus; species Rhipicephalus appendiculatus. The sequence continues at coordinate 181,610 of JALIZH010007951.1, forward strand.
CAAGGTCATGCCCTTCGGTCTTTGCTCGGCACCTGCGACGTTCCAACGTGTTATGGACACTGTACTCGCCGGCTTGAAGTGGCAGACCTGCCTCGTGTACTTGGACGACGTCGTTGTATTTTCATCAAACTTCGACGAACATCTCCGGCGCATTCAGGCTGTACTTCAAGCAATCAAGGCCTCCGGACTCACCCTGAAGCCAGAAAAGTGTCGCTTCGCATACGAGGAACTTCTGTTCTTGGGTCACGTCATCAGCAAGTCCGGAGTTCGCCCCAACCCACGGAAAACAGCTGCCATCGCTGCCTTCCCGCCGCCCACCGACAAGAAAGCCGTACGCCGATTTCTCGGCTTGTGCGCCTATTATCGACGCTTCGTCAAGGGATTTTCGCGCATCGCCGAGCCACTAACTCAGCTCACGAAAAACGACGTGGAATTCAATTGGGGAGCGGCGCAAGTTGAAGCATTTCAAGAATTGAAACGACGCCTGCAGACGCCTCCAATACTTGCGCATTTCGACGAACACGCCGACACGGAAATCCACACCGACGCAAGCAGCGTAGGACTCGGCGCCGTTCTTGTCCAGAGAACTGCCGGCGTGGAAAGGGTTATCAGTTATGCTAGCCGGTCGCTATCCAAGGCAGTAGCCAACTATTCCACAACAGAAAAGGAGTGCCTTGCCATCATCTGGGCAACGTCAAAGTTTCGCCCCTACCTCTACGGCAGGCCCTTCAAAGTTGTGAGCGACCACCACGCCTTGTGTTGGCTAGCTAACCTGAAGGACCCTTCAGGTCGTCTCGCTAGGTGGAGTCTGAGACTTCAAGAATTCCACGTTACCATCGTTTACAAGTCCGGACGAACACACTCTGACGCCGACTGCTTGTCTCGCGCCCCCCGTTGACCCGCCACCGCAGGATGACCAGGAGGACGACTTCTTCTTGGGAACCATAAGTGCCGATGATATCGCCGAACGACAGCGAGCCGACCTGGAACTCAGAGGCCTCGTGGAGTACCTCGAAGGCAAGACCGCCATTGCTCCAAAGGCATTCAAGCGAGGACTCGCGTCGTTTTTCTTGCGAAACGGCGTTCTCATAAAGAAGAATTTCTCGCCACTTCGAGCAAACTACCTCCTCGTCGTGCCTTCAGCACTGCGACCAGAAATCCTGCAGGCTCTACACGACGACCCGGCGGCTGGACACCTCGGACTTTCCCGCACGCTCGCCACAGTACAGGAAAAGTACTACTGGCCGCGCCTTGCCGCCGACGTCGCTCGCTACGTAAGGACGTGCCGAGACTGTCAGCGACGGAAGACACCGCCCACAGGACCAGCAGGCTTCCTTCAGCCGATCCAGCCTCCTCGGCGACCGTTCCAGCAGATCGGGATGGACCTCCTGGGGCCGTTCCCAACGTCGACTTGCGGAAATAAATGGATCGTCGTAGCCACCGACTACCTCACCCGCTACGCCGAAACAAAAGCCCTGCCCAAAGGCAGTGCCGCCGAGGTAGCCAAGTTCTTCGTTGAGAACATAGTCCTTCGACACGGCGCCCCAGAGGTTCTCATCCCCGACAGAGGTACGGCGTTTACGGCTGACCTAACCCAGGCGATCTTGGCATACAGCCACACAAGCCACCGCCGAACCACCGCGTACCACCCACAGACCAACGGCCTGACCGAGCGTCTAAATAAGACCATCGCCGACATGCTGGCCATGTACGTCGACGTCGAACACAAGACGTGGGACGCCATCCTTCCGTACGTGACCTTCGCATACAACACGGCCGTGCAAGAAACGACGCAGATGACGCCATACAAGTTGGTCTACGGACGGAGCCCGGCAACGACACTGGACGATATGTTACCAAACGTGACGGACGAAGAAAACATCGACGTGACCGCCTACCTACAGCGCGCCGAAGAAGCACGACAGCTCGCCCGCCTGCGGATCAAGAATCAGCAGACGACTGACAGCCGCCGCTACAATCTTCGATGACGCTTCGTGGAATACCAGCCCGGCGACCGCGTTTGGGTGTGGACGCCGATACGCCGATGTGGACTTAGTGAAAAACTTCTTCGGCGATACTTCGGGCCGTACAAGGTGCTTCGACGTCTCGGTGCTCTGGACTACGAGGTTGTCCCGGACGGCATAACGAACTCTCAACGGCGCCGTGCGCGACCCGAATTCGTCCATGTCGTACGCCTCAAGCCGTATTACGCGCGTTAGCAAACCTGAGGACTGCACTTATTGCTTAATTATTGTACTTTCTTCCTTTATTGTTGTGATTTATTGTTGCATGCATTTTCCCCCGTGTTCTGTTTTAAGCATCGGGACGATGCCTTTTCAGAGGGGGGGCATTGCCACGCGCTATTCTTATTTTCACTTTTGTTGTATTCGGTTTTCGCCCACAAAGACCGTCAGCAAAGCTCAACTCAAACCGCGCCTTATTGTTCTACAACCTTCGCGAATATTGTAGATCGTTTTGTTAAGATTGCGCGCCAGACGCGACCAATCGAGATTATTCCAGAGCGTGCGCGATGACCAGTGATAAGGCTAGAATGTTCGACGCGTGATGCATAAAAGCCGGCGCGCTCCAACGATGTTCAGATTATCGACGGCCGACGCTCTGTTCGCCGCTTTCAGTGCCAGTGTGCATTGCTGTAGCCTGACTTTCAGTTTCTTGGCCACAAGTTCGGCCTAATAAAGAGTTCCTTTCTTTTAACGCCGACTGTTGCCTTCGTCGACGTCACGACCACGTGACAATAGGATGCTCAAAGGAATATTCAGGGGAGATTTTTCGTTTTGTAATGCTGTCCCAAAATCATGAGAAGCATGTTTTTCTTCAGACGCTTGGATTCTTTAGTTGCGACCTGTTAGAGAATGCTTTGGCGAATTAGGTAAAGCGTGCATTCAGAAAACAGCTGAAGTCTTTTATTTCAAGCTGCCGATGCGAGTATTGAGTGATTGATACTCATTCAATGAAGTATATAATGTGCTCTAGCCGTACGCAGCACTCTAAGCACCTTTCTACAGGTTGTCCCTGATCGAGAAACACCCTTAATTTTAAGCGCTATCATATTGCCACCCGCGTTTATTGTCCGATTTTGATGTATTCGTGTTTCATCCGCCAAAACTGTTATCAATGCTTGGCGCAGTGCTTCCGAAGCTTCGCGATTGCTTGAGCTCATTCTGCTAAGATTACATGAAGCACGCGAGTAGTCAAGGTTAATGGAGAACTTAAGTGGGCACCAGTTATGAGGCTCGAATGTTCGGTGCCGGACGAATAAACGTCGACGCACCTCATCTTAGATCAGTTCACTCGACGGCCGACGCTCTTCTCGCCACAATCAGTGTACAGCTAGAATTGCTTGTTCGTTGCCTCTTTCATTTTCCGTGCACAGGTTCACCCAAATAAAGAGTTTCGTCTTTAACACACCGTCTGCTGCCTTAGTCAACGTCACGACCCCATGACAATATTACCTACGCATTTCAACAGTGCATACTTATGGATTTAAATGGTGTAGAAAAGCTAACGCACCTGTCTACATCAGATTACCCAATGTTCAGGCGAACATTTCATTATTCGTAAAAGAACTATCTTCGGATTGATTTTAGTTGTTAGCATGGCTTCCATGCTGTAGCTCTGATGTATTTTTCTTTAGTTTGTTTCGGTAGCATTCATTTATAAACTGCTTAGCTCGCACACTTCCAACCATGCCAGTAGCCTTTCAAAACTGAATCTCACAGAGGAAATAACATTAAAATAGCCTATCAGCCTATCACATCATGATAGGCTCGAATTAAGTGATAAAATTTAAAAGCAAAACAATTACTAACGAAATTGCAGCTCCGGAAACTGAAGTCTGAGGTACTTGCTTTTCCCTTCTCCCTTAAATATTTCTCAGAGATCTTGCTGGAGGAGATAATGCCTGCTATCCACGTGACTTTCAGCAATAATTTGGAAGTATTTAAAGCTATCATTTAGCGTTGTCCTCTGTCTTTGTTCAGTAAAAGCTCCTTAATTCAGTACTCACGGGACCGCAAAAATCTACGAATTACTAATGCCAAAATATCGAAGGCTTCAACAAAACGATTCAGAAGTGTGTATTAAATCAATCATGGTTCATTTTCTTGATTAATACGGAAATACACTTATTTTGCATGATAGCAGTGTTACAGCCGTAATTTTCGTCATTCGCGCCTTCGTTCACACTGTGACCACGGCTCAAGACGCCCATGTAATAAGCCGAAACGCGCTCTGAACCTATCCCTTATAGCGTGCCGCTACCGCGAACACCACCACGCAGATGTAACGATATTTTTTACGCAGGCCAAATGGCCGGCAACTGATCATTCATCCATCATAATGTAGCTAGCGAGTTTAATGCCAGAATGTGCGCTGCGGCTGAATCTTTTCAACAGCTTCCAGCGTGTTTATGGTTTGTGAATTTGCCCGCGCATTGCCGGAAGTCAGAACAATGCTACTAAGAGCCACATCTGCTGTGAACCAAACCGTGTTCGCAAAGGGCACGATCGTAGTGCCCGTGCACTTATGAAGATACGCGGCCGGCCTATGCGCCGAGTCGTAATGAAACTGCTGAGCACCTTGTCTGCTTTTGTATAAACCTGGCTCGCTAATGCACAGTCATGGCTGTCGACTACGCAGTTCTGAGGGCACGCGACGATAATAGTAGTACCGTTTCTCGCTGCTTTGACACCAGTCGATATCGACGCGATCTTAGATAGCGCACACGTGATGATTTGCGTGCCCCTGGTAAAATCGCGAACGTGTCGTTTTGAAAGTTTCCCGCAGCCGCTGAAGCCTGGCCCACCAACAATGTGATTGTGCGAAGATTGTGGATTGGGACCACGCCTCTCTGAAGGCCCGCGACCTTTTCGGTTGCCCACGAACACTGTTTTCACTCCTTTGCATCGCACATTTTGCCGTGCTTCGTGCCTGGCACCCTCCGCGGACCGTCGGTATTAACTGTGTTTCGGGCGAATATGACGGAAATAACGAGCGTCTGGTGACATTAAACAAAACATATGCTTCCCGGGACCTGAGAATAGGTCCGAATTATCCAAATTTTCGAATTAACGGTGGTCAAATTAACGAGAATTGACTCTATAGCTTACACCAGCGTGTCGGCCTCAAATAGGTGCTCCTAACAGGGGAAAAAATCCTAAAGCAATAAGTCACGGAGCTCTCTCACTGTTAAATATAAGTTGCGCTTGGTAAGCACTATGATATACACACTGACTGGCGATGTGTCCTGAGGCTGCCGAATTGATGCTCATGCCGCATAATGGTTTTATGCGTATATCTGTAGTTCTATTACTTCAAGGTATATTTCATGGCTTCTAAACCTTACGTATGTTCAGATAACCTGCATAGCCAAGATTTCACAGAATGCATTGCGCTTGCTGAAACTAGAATGAATTAATTACACTTAAAGAGAATAATTGCCTCGACTACAAATTATGAAGCGCTAGTTCCTATAATTTATCATACAAAACATATTAATAAGTTATAGTTTTTTCTTCTTGTTCACTGTCGGCATAATATCGTTCACAACGGCTTGGTTTGCTGGATTTTTTAAAATAAGATAACTAGGAACACTCATGAACACCGCAACCAGCAATAGACTCAGTAGATTATATAATATACAATCTGCTCTTGCGCGGACAAGAGCATGTCTATGCGGTAAACCTAATAGAAACTGCAACACTGCACGTGGCTTGGACGCTCACCAATGGGAAGAAGCTGTGTTAAGGGAAGAGGCTATATTTATGAACTGAAACTGACAGCAGCAAGTTAAGTGTTAGATTCAGTAGACTTCAACAAATAGCGTTCAAATGCTGGCGTGGTATATAAAGGTTTTTTCTAGTGCACACCAGTGTCTAGTATTAGGGAGAACGTGTCCATCAACAGTGCGCGATGTCGTTCCTTCAGAGCACCATAGAAACAGCGAAACCTTCCTGTTTGTGAATATATAAAAAAACTTTAATCTAATTATCTACGAATGTCCACATTCGGTCTCGTAGGTGCACAGACACGCGACTTTCACACAAACAAGTTTTCAGTATATTGCCTACTTTTATTTACCAAACTGCAAATAATACAGGTTGGCGACAAGTCATGTAGTGCCAAGGGACGGCGGCGAGCGCAAGACCCCGAGTACGTACAACGTGAGAATCCTGGGGAACCGAGAAAAGCAACGCCGGCTGCGAGAAGACCCCAAAGCGAGGGAAGGCATACGGCAACGACTACGGGCCCGTGTCATGCATGTGATTGTCTGTGATTTAACTCCAACCTCTCTGCGCTGAGAATCAACCTAGAAACAACCTATCATCACCTAGCTAAAGCCTAATAACAACCTAGAGGCAACCTAGAAACAACCTGAATCACCTAACTAAGGCCTAGAAACAACCCAGACGCAATAAGATTTGTCTTCAATATCGTCGAGTTTCACTGTGTGAAGGCTTGCGCGGCTTACTGCAAGTTTAGCCAATTTTTTTCCAGAAGCATCTCCAAGCAAAGGCGTGGCTGTGTGGTAGCACACCTGCGTTACCCTTAGAACGCCTGTGTTCAATTCCCACTCGAACGAACATTTTCGTTTGATTTATATAGCAAGTCACAAATAATACAGAGTGGCGACACCTTACGTAGTGTTAGAGAAGGAGGAGAATGCTGCACTGGCTTTTACTGAACACTCAGGACCGCGAAGAGCAGTGGCGAACCAAAAGATTATAAACATTTGCGTGGCATGACAAAAGCCCGCAGAAAAGTCAGATGAATTCATTATGCAGGAAACCCTTTCAGACGGTACAGCTTGAAAGGTTAAACATGCACGTGAAGTGAAAGTGTTTTCTAAAATTGCAAAATATCGAACGTAAGCGATGGTGTTGTCAAGCTAAACTAAGGAGTTCCTTGTCGCTATGAGTCGTCGAGAGAGATGGCCAAAGATTTGCTCAAACGTAGCTTCACCAACAGAAGGGTAGGTGGTTTTGCAATAGCTAATGTTACGTACAAAGTACCAAGATATTGCACATTGGCAGAGCTAACCTCCTGAAACTGTATTATGTGAATACAGAAGACCGAGTATGACCCAGAGGAATGCAAAGGTAAAAAGAAAACGTTTCGAACACCTCATTTTTAGGCCTACGTTTTAAATGATTGAGTGGGGTTTTAATGTTGAAGATATGCATTTCCAAGGCTTTCACCGCAAGTTGTGGAAGATCAAAATTTTCTCTATGGGAGGTTTTTACAAGCGAGGCCGTTGACTCCAAACTATCCATGGCCATAGCGAAGATTTATCATGAACCATGCAATATTAACAAAACTTCTTATGCGCATACCTGCGCAGCTTATAGCACGTCTTCAATATGGTAGTGTTTCTGGGCTCTCAAAAGTTAAACAGGAACCCATCAGGTTAAGAATGTTCTAATAGAAAGAAGTGACACATTTATTAAAATAAAAACCTCTGACATTATTTCTAAGATTTTGTTCTGCAGCACCACCACGTCGAACAGTGACGCACTTTAAAAGCCAAGCTATTTTTGTGAACCCCACCAAGTTTTCCAGACCTGACTGCTGCATGTTCTGCTGCTTCATAAATATGTCAAAATGAACTATCAGAAATTATCTCAATTTGTTCATTCCTATTAGTGGATTCTTAGTTCCCTAGGCTCATCATTCTGGGTATACTTTGCGCAATTATCCTTCCTTTGGCGACCGCTTACAACATATCAGTAGCTTAGACACTGTCATGCTGTGGAAGCCCGTCAGCTCACTCGCTTACGCACGCCAGCTTCCCAGACAACACCAATTGCCAGATACAACAGTAAGCACCATCCTGTTGACTATGCCCCTGATAACTTTGTGTGGTTGGGGACCAGAGTAAGAAAGCGCGGGTCTATGATCAAAGTTACTGGCACAGTATTCCGGCCCGTTTGTCAACGCCTACCGCTTGAGTGAGGTGAACTATGCGATAGCGGGCATCACACCCGCAGCTGCCCTTCTGAAAAAGCTCAAGCAAAGCATGTAACCAGGCTAAAGCCATACACAAAATGAGAGGGCACCTGACTCGTGACAGGGCTGCGTCCGCGCGAGGTTTAATGTAACGGCGCTTCTGAAGCGAGGCAAAATAGTTGTGGCAAAGGAAGACCAGGGACTCGTTGTCTTTCCGTAGCCTCACACGATCCACTCCTCTAGCGCCGAGCATTCTGATTTAACTATCCTGGCTTGTAACAACATAATATTCGTTCTATTTCCGCCAGATGTGCAGTTAACGAGCGGACTCTGAGATTGACCAAATAATTATAGTTCTAATAACTGTTCGTGCTTTACGCGCCAAAAGCATTATATAATTAGGCAACTGAATGGAAAGACCTTTCGTGTTAAAATTTTATTGCCATGAGTAGATGTTCCTCTATCGGTATTGAGTACATACAAATTTCAAATATGGACTTTCATCTCTGCTCTGAATAACGTATAAGACGTGCTCATAGCTACATAATACACCGAATGCTGAATAGACTTTCCTCCGATATTCTCTTAGAAGTTGTACTAAATAAAGCTCGTGCTTGTTTCATGCTTGTTTCACTGTCATTTCTTCCATCGTGTTGTGGCCTGGGCAGTAGATTAGACGGAGCGCTCTGTGGGAATAAAGGTTCTGTGAACCCTTATGAATCCGAAGGTATTATTTCATTGTAAAAGTAACCTCGCGGTTTTCTCGATAATTTTATTCAGAACAGGGAAGTACGTTCGCTTGGGCTGTTTACTATATTTGCTCAAATGTGCGATCTGAAGTAGCTGTTTAACACTGTGCAAATTTACAGAAACACTTCAGAAAGATGCAACGCTTTGTCCAATTATATTTACATTATGACATAGCTTTTTTTTCGCAAAAAAAAGGAATTATTTTCTAGCCCGAAATAGACGTGAACACTTCTCATTCAAGATTAAACAGAATTCCTTTGCATATTGTGATGAGAGGAACACAAAAAGAACGTGGTATTTAGAAGCAGGCTGCGATAATTAAAAAAAAAAACATCAAATTTCTTTGTTTTTCAGGAATATTGAACGGACAAAGCTATAAAAGCTGGCTAATTTAAACGTATGCTGACATGGCCCTCAGTCAGAAAATTATGATAGCCAACTGTTGTAGAAAACTGTTCCTGCAGGAAGTGCCGTCATTCCTTCGCATGTTCGAACATGCTCCCACGTACGTACTCGCGGGAAAAACTTTGTCGAGAGGAAGATATAATGACCACAATGCTGCAAGCACGTATCTTTCACCAATTTTACGGTGCTTGCCCGAGTCGCAAACACTGATAATGAAATGAAGTTTGCGCGAGAAGGCTTGGAAGCGATGCACATGACAACAAAACATGGAGGATGCTGGAGCTTTAGCATGTTCAACGCTGAAACGCGATGGTGTAATCGGGCCCAGTCTGCATCGTGTCCTCATTTGCCTGCCGCGCTTCAATAGGACGTCACCAAAATGTGAACCGCCAATATGGTCAGTCGAATATGCTGCGAAACATACTATATAGGCATGCTATGTTAATAATACATGCCATACGCGTTTGACAGCAGCTTTCAAGCTGCCACGTGCCCGCACAATAGCCAACCGCATTAGACACCGCCCATAGACAAAAGCGCGACGGAGCAGTCATTGTAACGCCTGATGTCACAGACATTGCTCCTATGGTAGCCCCGTTGCCCATATAGTGCGATTATAGCGCGTATATTCAATGCAGGAGGAGAAACGCACGTCGCGTTGACATTTGTTTCGGCCACAGCTAAATAATCCTTCTTTTTTCAGCGAGACTGTGTATTGCGTAATTGCCACAAACCTTGTGACGCAGCCACAAAGCACAGCTTTAGTGACTGTTTTGCTCAAAGCCTCACTGACACAAGTGCACCTCACGGCGCCTAAACCTTTCCTAATTGAGAAGGACATCGCGATGAATTGAAGACGCCATTTGCTGGCCTGAGATAGAACGCTGGTTCACAGATGCAACCATTGGCTAGTTTGCAAAAAACCACAGCGTGGTGTTTTCAGTCATCATCCAACATCCTGGACAGCGTTTAGTAACCTAGAAAAAATTTACCAGCAGTTTGCGGTTCATAGCAAGCTGCTGTAAGCGTCTACTAGAGCTACATGAAAACAATGCCGCTGAATCAGCATGCGCGTCACTGGATATTTCGGTGCTTCTGTACGCTTGTTTTTGCAAAAATGCGCCAATTTCACTACTGCCCACATAAGAGCTCTTGACGTCATCATATTTATTAATCTTGACAGCATACTATCTCACTGAACCGCTTAAAACAAACTAACGTAAGCAGTAAGGTAGGCGCTTTACGTTTGAGCTAACGTGTTTACAAATTTACAACTACGGCGTCGCGCCCGCGCAAGGAAACATAGAAAAATCTTTCTCGCTGGCCCCGACGACTTAACCCTCTATTGCATGAATTATGAGAAAATCATTAAAAAAATTATTTGATCATTTTTTATCATTAACTACATGAAGAAGAACATGTACAAAAATTTTCAGATTTATTGTGACTGTTTTAATGACGATAAAGGTTTGTGCCAAATATGGCACACTATGCAAGTGGGCGAGCAAAATTGCTGCCATGGCTGAAAAACAAAATCTCACTGATTGCGGTCTTTTTAGCGTGATTTGTGGAATAAAGCCAAGAAATTGCTTCCTGTGTTCAGGCATAATTGAACATTTTGGTTAGTGCATCTGACTGCCGACATCTACGTGCAAGATGGCCGCTTACACGTTTGCCTGTTCGCATGGTGCCGCCTTGCTATACTTTCCTGCCCGAATTACCAACCACTGACTTGTGGTTGTGAGCGTCAGTTGCCGACAAATTGTAAAAGCTAAATATTGCTGTGCACTGGTTAGACCGCACATAATTTTTTCATGCACCCAGGCCAATAATTTCATGTCTAGATTTCATACTGCTCTTGGGATGGCAGCGCTTTTTTATATTTAGTGCACGTAACTATAAGGATTACTCTAAATGCGTCACATTCTCCACTGGTCCTCTTGCACCCGCTGTAAAAAAATGTTAATCGGTATGTGCCAAATATGGGACGCCATGAATTAAAGGGTTAACAGCGCAACTGTTCCAAGGGCTGTGGAAGACGACATATGATTTTCGGCGGAATTCACGCTCTGGTTTGAAGATACACCCATAGATGGCAGAACAGCCTCGGTCTCGCACGAAGTGGTATTTCTAGGTGGCGTTGGCTTGACAAACATCGGTGAGCCGCTAATTACTGCGAGGCCGCGTTGGGCGCGAGGACGAGAGGCGCAGCTGAGACGAGACGACTGGCTGTTATTGTAAGCACGGGAATTTATGTTCGCAGTGCGCTTTCTGGAGATGCGCAAGACTTCCCGAGTCCAGGGAGTAAGCCGCTCATCACCAGCGCCAGCGGAAGTTCAGACGAGAGCGCTCCAAAGTTTCGACAGCTTCCACTGCGTGGAACTGGCTAACTTTTTGTGGGAACGCTAATACCGATGGCCAGCGTAGACGGATATAAGAAATTAAATCTAACAGCGTCTTGTCTATCTTTTGAAAACATGGGACAAAAACACTAAGGACGCACTCAGGTACATCGGCATGAAGAATCTTTCATAAATCGATCATTTATTTAACAAGCCCGGAACAACCATAATAACCAGTTATCAATAATGAAATAGGGACAGCCTAAAGAAGAAAATACAGGCAAAACAAACTCAAATACGAAAACATAAATTGAAGGTAAAGTACAGAAACACAAGACGAGAAATATAGAAGGACAATGATAAAGGAAATCGCATACCATAATGCGCAAGGTAGGCTGAAGGACTACTGCTTGAGAATTACCCGTTCATAAGAGGTCTGTACTATTTAGTGAAGCCAACATATTCTCTCGGCGAATAGATAAAGCGAATTGCCAGGTCGTGGTATTTGAGACAAATGCTCATAAACTAAACTATATTTCTTCTGGTACGTTTAAAGAAAAACAGCTCTGAGAAACAAGATGCTGATTTGTTGCCCGTAGAAACCATCTTATGTAATTTATTTCTCAACAAAAGGCCGACCATGGACTACTTTAAAGGACCGCCAACTGGCCACAGCGTGTGAATAGATCCCGGTAGAAATGAAACGTCTGTGAATTATGGCGACAGAATCAGGCATCCTTTTGACGATTCGAGGAGGATTATACCTTCAAAAGCTGTGTATGTGTAGAAGTCATACACATGTACGTACATAAAAACACGGTATGCCAGGCAGGCTAATGAAAGGGCCTTGATGGTGCACAATGAAGTCATCTTTTTGGTGTACGTGGTAGGATGCTTTTATGGACAACATATTTACGGTTAAAAATTAAAGTATGTATATTATTTTCCATCTCCGCTCTATCCTGGCTGCTTAAGAGGTAAAAGAAGTTCACGCTGACAAGCGCCGCTGCTTTCGCGGCAACTAGTGGAACGTGTCGAGCTGCGGGGAAAGCACGTGGAGTGCACGCATGCGCAGCAAGATGCACCACACGAACATCAATTCCTCCCACACTAACCTCCCCCCATTAGCAACATGCGTTGTGTCCACATCATAGTCACCGCAGATAAACTTCCGCTTATAAAAGTTTCACGACTTTTTGCTTGGTGCAGTTGCGTGATTATATGCCCTCAACAGTAAAAAAAAAGAAAGAAACAAAAACACACTCTAAAACAGGTTGTCGGCCCCCTTAGACGTAGCTTAACTTTTAAAGTTTGAAAATTCATTTTATGTTGTGTAGTGCTAATTGGCATTACTACAAAATAGCCTTTCTTATCTGATGTTACTGGATATAGTTTTTAGGACCAAAATAACTGACCAAGATTTCGATTCGATCAGAAGGCACAACTTACGCGAGAATCCCTCATGCTGTCATGTGACGTCAATTACAAAGCAGGCATATCAGGAGCATACCTAGTGGCACATCGCTGTAGACTAAATCTTCATATCGGACTGAGCCTACGCATAAAACATTATACTGGGAATGAAATCACGCCAAGAATTTGTGATGTAACCGCTCGCGTGGACTTTCTTATCACAGCGTAGTAGCCTTGACCACGCCGCCACGCTACCCGGCTGAGAAACACACTATGTTAGAGCATTGCTGAGCGCAATGACCGGAGGATGCAGCAACTGAAAGACGGGCATCGTTTATTGTATGAAATCCAATTGAAGGCCAACGGAGCGCAGCACGAGTGGACCCAGTAAATAAGAAAAGAAAAAAACAAATATGGTTGATCCCTCCGTCAAAGAGACCGGTATGTCACAGTAGTATAGTTGGTCGTTTATTTCACATTGATTTTTGAGAGTTTACACAATGTAAGGTGATGTTTGACAGCTAGCACCTATTTACGTTAATTCACCTACGTTGACAACTAGCGGGAGATCTCCATCCCGATGACTAGCGTCAAAGATCATGATTTAACCCTTGTGGTCGCTGAAGTAAACAGTATGACCTGGACACGGCACAACCTGAAACCCGCGCGAAGATGGCATCATCAAATACATAACACTGCAACTCGATATGCACTCATCCAAAGCGTCTTCATTTGAGGAAACTCCAAGGTGGGCGTTCGCCAGTAATGGGGTAAGCTACGCCTTTGTTCATGCGTATACCGAACTTCGCTTCAGGAACAGAGATGAGTTCGTAGCTTGAGCTGTGAGCGCGTCTTCCTGCTGGGGTGTCTCTCGCTGCACGGAAAGATGAAACTACCGAAGCGCTCCCTGTGGGCGCTCGTTAATGTCAAGCTGCAGTATATTACTTCAATCCCAGACGACGACAATGCCCCCCCCCCCCCCCTAATCACCAATCACGATCACTAGGTAGGGACAAAGTGCGAGAGATATAAGGCGCATTTGGCAAGCGTCGTGCATGAGCATGGGCAGCGCCATGGGTGGAACGCTCGGTGCCTATTGTCGCAGACCGAGAGGTCGTGAGTTGGAATACCAAGTCACCCAAAACAATGAAACTTTTCTTCAGGTTTTTCTGTCATTTGTTTCTGTGCATTTTGCCAAGGTCGCATTCATGTCGGAAGTGGTGTCAGTGAAATGTTGGTAGACCACTGTGTAAAACACTGTCCTGTGAAGCTGCATTCTCACAGCTTGCAGGCTAACAAGACATCCGTATTCCGGAGTATAGTCGGTGTCGTGGTCGTATCCGACATGCATCGACATTCTGAAGCGCGGAAAATTTTCGCGCCGAAAGTGCATGATTCAGCAAGACGACTAAATAACCTAATTTAGCAGACAAGGAAGTTATTCTTCGGTATAGTGGGTCCTTAACTGCTTGTGCCATTTTCGTGACCGACATCTGTCTGAATGATCGACAGTGCATGTTTGGTATTCAACACTGTTGCTTCAGCACACTGTGAAGACTTCTAATCGGTTCCTCGCTAGAATGCCTTAATAAAGCATCTTAAGCAAATTAACTCGACAAGTGTCGACTTTCACTATGTGAATGTACCCTTGGTTTCCGTGCAAACCACTCGTCAATGCATTGAAATGTGGTTGACGTGGCGTTGTAGTTGACTCCAGGCCATCGTGCTCCGAGCCAGGGTTGCCGTTGGATGAACTTGAAAAGGAGCTAGAAATCAAGCCGGAAGTAGCCAAAGTAGCCATGTGATATAAAAAGTTGGGGGGACCCTTAATCTTCGCCTTTAAGAGTTGAACGCGATAGCGATATCCTGTCCCTAGTGCGTACATCAATCACTTAGTGCATAATATGTAATGGGTAGCATGCTTTAAACCAGGAGCAATTATGCGCGGCAAATGTGGGAAATGTTTTTGAACTTGCTATGCACCCACTACGTGGTGTTAAGGGAATACGCGCAGTAAGGTGTGTGCCGTTTGTAATGGGTGGCTGGCTTTAAACTATGAAATTGTTATGATAGTCACATATTCTGACGCCCGATGGCAATGTACGCTTGTACCACGCAATATTCCTGGGATATTACATGTTATATTGCGACGCCTACATAAAGGACGCTTGCGTTTGCGAAGCCTGAAAGTTATTTTTCACTGCATTTCCAAGCAGCGGAGGTTATTTTCATAGTGTTTCCAAGCAGAGGCATGGCTGTGTGGTAGAACACCTGCTTGCCACGCAGACGACCCGGGTTCGATCTTCACTCGGACCCGAAAATTTTTATTATTAAATGCGAATGCATTTCATAGTCGGGCTATGTCAGGCATCCGGCGTTGTCCGGCGTTGTCCAGCGTTGTCCAGCGTTGTCCGCGGAGGAGGAGGATGAGGATAGGTTGAGGAGGTAAGCGCCGGCAGGTGTTAGATGTGAAGCATCCTATGGCGAAGCTTAATCCGGTGGTGGTGGTGGGCGGCGTGACCACCCATACTGCGCATGCGCAAGCCCTTTAAAAATATAAATAAAAAACCTCCTCTCTCCCTCTCTCTCCTCTAGGCATCCCTCCCCGCGGCAACCACACCCTCACTGCGCATGCGCCTCCTCTCTCCCCCTCCTACGCTCCCCCCCTCTCTCTCCTCTAGGCATCCCTCCCCCGCGCTCCCACTGCCCATGCGCGTCCCCCCTCTCTCACCTCTAATACGCTCCCCCCCCTCCCTCCTCTAGGCATCCCTGCCCACAGCGTCCACACCCCCCACTGCGCATGCGCGTCCCCCCTCTCTCTCCTCTCCTACGCTACCACCCCTCTCTCGCCTCGCGACGCCGACGCAGGCAGCGTCTGCTAGCGAGTTTCTTGGTTGAAAAAACCGACTGCTCGCGCTGCACAACCGTTCACTGTCCATCCCGTATATATGGCAATGGATCTTGACCTCCAAGGTGGTGCCGGTGGGAGATTTCTCCTGTGCGTTGTTGAACAATAAAAATTCGCTGCGTGCGCGTTAACTAAAAGCCGACTGCGGGTCTCTGTGTCCAGTCGGAGTCTTCTGTCTCTCATTGCCCATTAGCAGCGATTGGCATGTTCCAGTAGGAAACACCGCTCCATCGCTGCGTGCTTTACGCATCTCCAGTTTTAAATGCGAATGCATTTCAAGTGCGTGAGGGCGCTCGCATCGCGGGAGCTCGGCGGAGCTATATATGAAAAAAAAATTAAAAAAAATTAAAAAAAAGAAAAAAAAGGAAAAAAGAACAAAAAAGAATAAAAATAAATAAATAAATAAAGAAGAAACAACAGAACAAAAGCAAAAAAAAAAACGCGCTGCGCCGTGCTCCCGACCGGGCTGCAGAAATTAGGCGCCTTTTCCTTCTTCGAACCACAACCACCATATATAAATGGAGTGAAGCGCGCGCGAAATGCATTCGCATTTCCTCACGATTCCCTTCGGGGAGGTGGGGGGCATTTTTTATTTTATTTGCATCTTTTCTCGATTTTTCGGTCACGGACAAGATGATTTTTCGCTCACAACCAACGACGCCGACACCGACGCCGACGCCGGAATTTCTGCGAAACGAGCTCTTTAACGATGTCGCGTTAATATTGCTACGGTTGAGTTAAGGTTGACTGCTTATTCACGGTATGAGAATGAGGTCCGGCAATCAGAGGCAAAGATAGAGTCCTCAGGCCGCACCGGAAAACCTCGCCTTCCTCTTCCACATTCGACATTCATTCGCACGACACATATTCCACGTCACGCTCATTATTTTAATAACTATATGTTTTACCTGCCTTTTACGCACGGAATTTTATGGCCCCTATACAGCCACGTACACAAATCATTGTTCACATCTCTTGTCTCATGAAATGGCGCTCTTTGGCCATCAAATGGCCCTTGCGCCATAAAACACCACATATCATCATCATCTTCCACATGCCCGGCTCATACCACAGTCCGGTTCATACCGTACCAATCTCCGGTTCCGCTCCAGGAAAGTGTGTCGCATAACAGTTCCGCTCCTTGACTGCCACCCAATTTCCCATTCGCCGTGCGGCCCCCGCCGTGTCGGCTTTATGGAACTCGGCCCTCCGCTTCAAAAGGTTGCCGACCCCTGGTGTATATGAACAGCTCTCTGCTATAGTGGCGCGTGGTAGGATTCCACTTTTGGCTTCCGTTGAAGACGGACGTGTAATGACTCGCTCCGTGCGACGTGCTTCGGTGGCCGCTGCTGGCCGTGGTGTCAGGTTTTCTTCTGCACCTTCGGATAACCGGTTTCTGTTGCCGACGATGCCTTCGGGCGATAGCGTGCAGCAGTCCGTGTTTGTGCACGGTGGTCTGGCAAAAAACCATACCATTTGGAAGACTTTCGGGCAAAGTTTGAAGAAGGTTGGACAAAGATGATATGAGATTCTTCGATGCGCCCTCTTTTTTTTTAGAGGTCGATTACACAGAGTGAGGGAGGCAGTGCAGGCTGAAATGTGTAATTAATTTCGGCAGACATGCTATCCGCTCACCACCCAACGCAAAAATGAAAGGACGCTGCCAGACATGAAACACTCACGTCAGCTCCACATTGTCCGTATAATGCAATAGAAAAATCGAGGCTTGTGGTTGCACCGAAGGTAAAGTCTTGTCGTCCAAAACACTGGAAGCGTAAATAAGAGAGAAGACAGCAAAGATGGAAAGTGAGAAACGGGAAGAGGGGAAGAGAGAGAACCTGAAAATGTTGACTGTCCCGTCATCTGAATGGGTCAACAAAGTGGCGCCATCTGCGTGCAGTACGTTGCAAAGCTGTATGTTGCCTCGGTCAGAGGGCCTTCATGGTCCAAACACCCATGCATCCACTCGCGCTATTCTTCGAATACTGCTAAGCCACGCAAGGCTAGGTATGAGAGGGGATCTAGGCAACATGGAACCGAGTCTATAACCCCCTCAGCCTCTGGGTCAGCTGGGCTCCGAACCTATGCTACCCACCAAAGGCATGCAGAAGCAGACGCCACTACTGCGAATGCCGACAGATAACGGAAACTAAGAAAGCGTACGATACATTAATTATGAGTCCTAACGGACAATGATGCCAAGGAAAGTATACAGGATGTTATTTGTAATAATCATGATATAATTGTGATGAAAGGGGAAGAAAAGAGAACTTCCCACTGGCAGTGACCCAACCTGCGACCTTCGAATAACGCATCTGATGCACTACTTAGTGAGCTACAGCGGCGGTCATCCCTCCGTCCACTTTATGGGGTATATATGTTCACTTAAACCTGGGAATGTTAATCAACGTCGCTAGTAGCCATGACGGCGAGTGTGGAATAGCCTTTTACTGCCTGTTGGCGTCACTTAGCACGTGATCTTCTTACTGGCTCGCAGCTGACCAATAATCCCTTGCACTACGTGAAGGCATCAAGTCTGCCAAAACGAGACCCTCGCTTTGATTGAAGGAAGTAGGGGGGAACCTTAAAGGCTCGTTTTCTTTGTTAGACACAATATTATAGAGAGCTAGCAGACAATGATGCAAAGGCTGTAGTGGCAAGTA